>CALNXK010000625.1:0-2500 GCA_942486035.1 Porites lobata | reverse complement strand
CTGTCCCTCCAGATCTGGAGTTCAAGGTGTTAACCGTTCTGTCAGACACACCTCCAAACTGGAAAAGGATGCACAGAAATCAAGCAAAGAAGCAGAGGGATGGTTTGGCTGTTTTGTTGCTGAAGACCAAGAGTAAATGGTAGAAGATTTCACATGTTATGGGTAGATTAATGCCTGAAAACTGAGTAACACTGAGCAAAACGCCCCGAACATTATGCACTTTAAAACTACAAGCACATCATTGCAAACGCAGACGATAAATTGCGATGGAAAACCACTGACACAGGGGGGCACTGGAAATTATCCCACAACAGGCCTAGTACAGTAACATGAACCACGGCAAAACAAAAAGAGCATAGGATAACTGCCAGCTCGCCAAAAGCACACCAATATAAAACAAACGTCAATGCCATGCCATTGCCACGCTAAAGCCAAGATAACTACTGAGCAGCTACTGGAGCTCCTCATCGTTAACTAAGTTAAGTAACTATCTTTAACCCATTAAATTTCCTGACCTTCTCCCTCAAAAACTAACACAAAATGAAGTAACACACAAAGGCACTGAAAACTACCATTTGAAGAATATCAGCAAGAAAATTATATCCCCTCATAATCTGGAACTGGCAAAAAACAGGCAGATGTTTGACTACTGGAATTTTTACATAGAGGTAAGGACGTCTTCAGCTTGGAGGAAATATTTTGAATGAATGATAAAACAATAATAGGTACAGTCTGATCTGAAAAGAACCACTTACCTATAAAATACCTTTCCAAGTGGATTCCAATCAACTGTAACGTGAGCCATGTTATTCTCTGAGAGTGAATGAAACGAGTAGCAAGTGTAATCGGTGTAGTTTATCCAGGGTCTAATAAGTGCAACATGTAAAAATTCTGGTGACAGCAGATCCACCATTTTGTTTGTGCATCTGCACATCAACTGCTCAGCAGACCCTGTCACAAATAGAAAATCCCATGTTTCCAATCGGGTAATAATTTTCTTCGTGTAAGCATACATGAAGGAGGTTGAGAGTTTTCAAGATGGCTGTCCCCAAAGCGAAGGGCTATCGGCCGAGATGCTTCTTTGATGTTCAAATAAATGGATCTCCAGGTAAGAAAACGTTAAATTCCTCGGATAAAATGTTTGCATGGGCTGCTGTTTTTCAAAGTCAAGTCATTTGGGTAGAGAAGCGGCTGAAATTCAGGCCATAACTCCATAATAATTATTGGAAATAATCAAGCTCGTGTCTAGATAACCTACAGCCGAAAACTGTTTCGGCATTCAGAAATTTTGAGCAATTTTCGAAATAGCTCGTTTAATTCTTCTAACAACATAAGGTATTTGTTGAGAAATCTCAAGCGATTATAAATATTGCCTTGGGTTAAAATAGTCAGGTGGCTAAAGGCTCAGATCTATACAGAGCGGACAAAAGCACCAAACTTTGCATGGTTGTAGCTTAGGGCATGTTAGTCAATATTAGATCGGTGCCCACAGCTACCTCTTTTTCAGGATTTGCAGCAACTGCTCGCTTCAACAACCTTCCATGATGGGTTCCCTGTGCTAAAAATTGCAATTACTTTTTTTGCCATTTTTGATGAAAAATCGCGTAAAAAGGGAAGTAGATTAAAAAAAGAAACTGTATTAATACCATTATTATTGAAAAACAATGACTAAAACAAGTCTACTTAATGATATAGCAATTATGATATACCATGGTGGGTATCCTGTGTTAAAGATATCAATTCCTTTTTTTGCCATTATTTTGATGAAAATCACATGAAAGACAAGAAAATAAAAAAGAAATTGTGTTATTATTGAAACCAATGACAAAAAAACAAGTCAACTAAATGGAAAATCCAAGGAAAATGTTTTCAGACGCAGTACCCAGTCTCAAATAGCCTTTTAAGATGGCGGCTTGAAGGTGTCTTTTTCATGGACTGTAGGTATCTGCTAGAATAAATTGCCGTTTTTAGGGAAATGCAAAATTTGAATCACGACAGGTTATGTGAAGTTTTAAGCTCTTCTTGGTGATAAAATTTGTTATCGAAAAGCCACATTTCGCCCATATTTTGTGCCGATTGTGAATGACTATACCGAGTTTATTAACACTGGTTAGTTAAAGGTTTCTGAAGCTGAGATGTTTTCTACACGCCCAGGATGGATATTAACTGGGATCGTTGTTATATTTGCAAGGAATCAACAAAAGAAGATTTGAGAAGCCCACTGGTTTAACGGTACAAGCATTAATTCATAGAACGCCCTGAAAATGTACTAAAAAGGCTGACGTGCAAATAGGCATACATGTCAGAGGAACGTAAGAAAAAAGTGGAGCAGCTTGAAGGTCGAGGAAGACGAGAAATGAAATAAATCAAGAGCATTTGTTGAACTCACTGAGTACATAGCAAATGAAGTGGAGAATGATACACATTTTTATACTTTGCTGAACTTCATATTAAGCTGTATTCGCACAGCAATACAACTGAACGAAGTGGGCATACTGAT
>CALNXK010000624.1:92500-94147 GCA_942486035.1 Porites lobata | reverse complement strand
CAGCAAAGTGACATCTTTCATCATCGCTTACAGCTGCCTACCTAGGCCATGTCACGTATCCGAAATTTTTTTTTCCCGCAAGTATCTTTGCGGATGCGAAAATTTCGCGTCCCTACCAGCGTGTCGAATCGTTTTCAGCCGTCCACGTATCCGATTGTATCCGGAAATTTTCTGATTTGCTCTGGTGTCAGTTCTTTTGCGGAGAATCCTGAAATGAGCATGCGCGTTGCGATTTGAGCGCCATTCTTTCGCCTGCTTCTGCTGCGAAAGTGTAAACAGTCGAGCTTGTAGCTGTACTCCGAAAAATGTCTAAATCTACTGAAAAAGTCAAGAAAAATATGCTGATACGCCTAAAATGGACCGATGATGAAGTTGAACTACTGCTGACGGTCACGAAAAGAATACCAAAACAAGAACTCCGTCATAAAAGCATCGACTGAATCTTGTGTTAACCAAGTATGGCGAATTCTCGGCACCTGATGCTTATATCCCTCGCCAGAAGAGATTTCGATGATGGTTCACTCTTTGACTTTATGATGCGCACTGTTTCATTGATAACAATCTCAAAACATCCTGTCGATCTGTAATGTATTGGTTGCGTAAATTTATCACAGCTTCATTTATCTGAACGCATGATATCAAACTAAAATCAAAGCAATTAACAAAGAAGTTTGCCAACCTTGCTATACGCCATGCTTGTTTATAGTGCTCGCCGCGAAGACTGGATCCAAGAGAATGACGAAAAGCGTATTCGAAAATTTCCGGATACGACCGTCCACACGCATACGTATTCGTATCGGATAAAAAAAATTCCACCTGAGAGTTTTCAAAAATTTCGGATACGGGCCGGAAAATACGCTGGATACGTGTGGACTGCAGCCATTCGTAAAAAAAATTTGCTTTTTCACAAATTTCCGGATACGTGTGGACGATGCCCTAGTCTGCTACACAGTTTTTAGAGTCGTCACGCAACATCCTCCCACAAAAAACAGGCCATGTACGATTTCGATCTTAAAATTATGACCGTTTGTATCAACACATAAACGAGCTTTATGTGATATTTTTTATCTCCAGGGTAGCGGATCTGTCTCATTCAGATTTTGTGAAAAGTACGGCTTACCTAATTCATTGCTGGCACTGACTCACAAATTGAGCCATATTCAATCCCTGAGATGCCAGATTCCATAAAATCAAATGTACTTTAAAAGACTGCTGGTATGCAGCCATATTTGAATCCCATGCTCAAAGCAGAAGATCAAAACAAGGTGAACCTCTGTAGCCTGCGTTGCAGCCGGTCCACGCTCTCGTCTGAACTGAGCGTCTGCGACGCAGGCAAGAAACTCTGTCACGTTTAAAGTTACCGTAAATCCTCTATTAAGCCCCCCTCTCTAATAAGCCCCCTTTCAGAGGAGGAAAGTTAATAAACCTCCCCTCTCTATCAAGCCCCCCCTCCCCATCCCCTCCATCCTTATTCTTCACAAACAATTAACATGTACTTAACACTTATGGTTTATTCAGGCTGGAAATTATACTGTTTTTTGGTCTTCGGCCGCATGACCTCCTACTTCATGTGCTTAACTTTTCAACTTTTTTTATGCTCTTGTTCTCTGTGGAGAATTGTTACCATTTTCTTATTGTTAGAAAAAG
>CALNXK010000624.1:82500-90000 GCA_942486035.1 Porites lobata | reverse complement strand
ACACAAAGAGAAAAAAGAACCAAGAATGTAAACAAATTCAGCGAAAGGGTGTAAGAGGTGATGCCCGAATTCAACTGTAAGCGACAGCCTCTTTGGCGTATCACTAACTGCAAATACTGTAAAATTTAATATCGGTACGGAAGCAATCAGTAGGGCTTAACTAGTTGTTGACACTTCAAAGCTCTTCTTTTTATTAACATTAAGAAGATTACGCTATTCGAAGCACCAAAATGATTAGTTGTTACGAGGTGAATGTGTGCTTTGTGGACATCTTTATTTAAACTTGATAATTGTGATAGTTCGAAAAACAAGTTTCTTTCCCTTAAATGCAATAGTCGGAAAACTTAATGTGGGAGTGATGTTTGTGTTTTTTTAAGGAGCAGCTGGCTGTCTTCAAACTCATCATTTGCAGTGAAAAACGGTCGTTGGGTGCCCCTGAAGATATTGAAGTTACTCTCAATAATTATGTTCGCAGCTTCTCAGTAAGCTATTCTTTGTTTTTTCCACGGTCAGAGAACGACATTTTCCGTGTTTTACACCACATTAATTGGAGGAAACAGGAATTGCAATACAGTACCATAGTAAGTGAAAACTTGTTCGTTTTGAAACCAAACAATAAATTCAAAGTGCAGTTATAGGGCCTAAGAAATGACATTAATTCCTGAGAAACAAGAACTACCTATGGATTGTTATGAAGGAAAATTAGTGCTGAGATCGCCTAGTAGCAGGGCTGTAGTAGGCCTGCTCTTTGAGTGTTAATAGCATGTGTCTATTCCCTTAACATGCATTTGGTCGCTAGTTATCGACACCTATAAATTGGGAGCAGGAACCAACTGTCTTGAAGCCCTGTTTGGTTAGAGCTGTCCAACAAAGCCACAGTCGCTTTCTATGTTGACCTTTTGTAAGAACAAACAGCTTGAAAGTTTCTGTGATTTTCAGGAAACTAATAGGTCGATTACATGTGAGGTAGCCTGCGTGAAAGGCGTTCGAAAGGGAAGGGAAGGGAATTAGGGCGCGAGACCACGCGCGAGGAAGGAGGAACGAGGGAACGGCGCTCGCGCGCCCAAATTCTCCCTTCCCCGCACAACGCCTGCCATGCAGGCTACACTGAAGGGTTTTTAAATAATACAAAATATCATTATCATTATCGTTCTCCATCGCTCCATTGTTTGAGGGACTCTTTGTCCTGGGTTTTGAAGAGCTTTTTCACAATGATCTTTATCGGGAAAGCTAATCTGCGCGCTATTCGCCTGTCTATTTATTGACAGTCTGGTTGAAATGCATCAGGATACACTAGACTGATTTGGAACATTTTCGGCTATCGATCTGCTTTGACAAAAAGTGAGTAGTAAGTAAAACAGTAGGAGATGGAATAATTAAAACTGCAAATGAACGAAGCCTAACAGGATAAGGGAAATGCTGTGTATGTTTTCGAGAAAAAAAAAAAAAAAACAAACAAAAAACGTTGAGAAATTAAGAACTAAGATAGATGACAAGACTAGACTAAGATAGATGACAATTTATCGAAATCCTTGAAAACCTGTAGTCATATTTACTCAGCGGCCAGTTTAACGTAAGACCAACGTCATTTCTTTATGACTGCTTTTTTTTCCTCTTGTTCTTGTCGACAATTTCAAATAATCTCCTCACTTGGCCACTCAGAATCCGATAAATTGATTCCCACTTTGTGAATGCATTGTTTGTATTTTTAGTCGTGGAAGTGTGCACGAGAAGGTAAATACCATTATAGATGCCAAATGCACGAACTGAGTTTCATTAAAGAATGGCATCTTGAAACCGTTTTTTTTGTACTACATTGATCTGTAAAAATAAGTTAAATTCATGTTGCTACACGGATGGCATGTTATTGTTCGTAAATTTTATTGGTTGAGAAAGACAAGATAGCTTTTTAACGTTTGGTTCATGTGTCGGGAGTCGGTTCAGAATCGTTACGAAGATTTGTTCCTCAAAACGTCTTTGTAACAACAAAAAAAGGCGCCTATTCTGGCCCATTTGGAATAGCTGCTGTCTTCTCGAATCGTGCAACAATAGAAATACCTGCTGGTGCTAGTAACATTTGACTGTCCTCGTTACAGCGAGTTTGTTATGTTTTCTGGTAGGTTAGATGAGCAAGCATGTCTATCAACAACAACACAACTTCCTACCAAGGCGTCGTGTCTCCACAATTTTACTTATCGAGCATGCCTCCTCCATCAGCAGGAAACGTAGCTTGAGTGTCTGCCTTGCGATCGTTGGGCTGCAAACGATTGTTTTCAACTCTCTCACCATCACCGCCTTCTCCCAACCAAGACTCAGAAGGCCTCCACACTATTTGCTAATCTCACTGGCATGTGCCGATATCATGGTGGGATCCATGTCGATACCAATTTACACCACTGGAATGCTCAATGCTGTCAGAATCACTGTAAAAAGAAGGGCCGTGTTCTGGTTCTTTGATTTTCTGCCAGGACTGGCCTCTATATTTACTCTGGGGGCAGTATCACTTGAGAGGCTGTTTGCAATAGGCTGGCCCATTCTTCACAGGGTCACTTCACCGAAGATGTACTTTGCATTTATCGCAATACCATGGATTTTAGCGTTAATGGTCGCCTCTTTGCCGCTATTCGATATGTACAGGTTGTTACCTCAGGGTCTAATGTTTACCGTTGTCACTACTTATATCATACTGTGGCTTAAAGTGAGATTGGAAAGAAGCAGCGATGTCTCTGGAGCCGACAGAACTGTGAGAGAAAAAGACAAGCGCTTAGCGATCACACTCGTCATAGCCACCGTGATTTTCGTTTTTACAGGGCTGCCTTATCCAATCATGTTAAGCATTGTTAATCTTTGTCGTCCGTGCCTGTTCAAGAGATTTCAACTGCTCTCTTATCTCTCCCTCAGTGAGCAAGTTTTTGCATTTGAGCAATTCTTTTCTCAATTTTGTAGTGTATATTTTAAGGATAGCTGAATTTCGTGCACTCATCACTAGACTAGTCTGTTGGAGGAATCTCTACACGAGTAGATGTGGCTTCGTCTCATCATCGCACATCCAAGATAAAATCATCTGAGAACACTCGTGTTGGCCAGGTCAGCCATGACTGAAACCAGGTTATGGATCGGAGGAAGGATAAGGATAAACAGTTCATTAGCAGAGCGGCCTTCTGTGTGAGGGACAAAACCTCTGGTAAAGAAAATAGTTCCATTTCAAGTCATAAGGATTGTCCTTCATCAACTACACGCTTATCTTACAACAAGCATGTTCAATTTCATGCTTCAGAAAGGGACGTCCACGTGAATTTCGTGTTCTTTCTTGGTTCGACATCAAACGTTCAACTCATTTTTACCATGAAAGTGTTTCGAAATATTGTTTTGTGTGACGAACTATGAATATTTAGGACGACACCTTCCTCGATATGTTTGCAAGTACCCATGAAGTACCGGTAGTCATTTTTTTTTCCACACAAAAGTGTGGATTGCGATAGCCTGCGAGCAAGCTCTCCTATTTGGGCGAGCGAAGTGAGTCTCGGGAGAACGCGCGAGCGAGCGGCGAAGCCTAAATAGGAGAGCTTGCTCGAAGGCTAGGATTGCGAGGATGTGGCCTGTGGTAAATTAGCCAATCAAACAGCACATTTTTATTCTTGCAGATTCGAGAATTTTTGTATTTAATCAGCAAATAAAAGTCAATTTTGCTCATGAGTTCATCTGTCCGTTTTTTTGGCAGAGCGTGTAGAAAATAATGTTAAGAGCAGCACATTGAAACGTAGAAACTCTTGTGAATTTTTCTCTATACAAACTAAATGCCACGTTTTTTGTTTGTGTTTGTTTTTGGAGGCATATCAAAAAAGTTGGCTCAATAAACATATATGTCCATCCCTGCCATCCGTCACAACAAGCGACACTAAAACGTTTCAATACCAAAATGTAATCTTGAATAACAAGCCTAGACCATTAAAATTCAATTGATGCCAAACGCTATTAACTATAGTTAACCCAAAAATAGTAAATAGCGAGCCCCTTTTAACTTTTTAAAAGTTGCAAGACATGAAACCAACGATGCATGCATCCACTTAACATTTTCATTTATTTCTTGCACAAATTAAAGAAAGGCTCCAAGAGAATAGGCCAGGTAAATTGAGTTAAATTCAGATTAAAATTAAGATCATCATCCGAATTTTTTTCTCTCATCCCTTCGACAAATCTTCAATTAATAGTTTCAATCCATAGCGGACTTGTTTCGCGGTCGGCAATTTAGTTGTAGGGTCATAGGCGGGACAGCTCTCTTCCAGGTCCTTTAGCGTCTTAATGTCCTCAGGATCGCTGACCAAGAAACCTCCAGCTGTCAAGAAAAAGCCCTGTAGATCGCAAATCAAGTTAATAGATTTCCCTGCAAACATGAAAGCTTTAATCTTTATCAGATCCTTGGCCGTCGCCTTCAGACCTTGGGAAGTTGGGATCCTTTTCGGATGGTTTTGATCAAGTTTTCGACAGGAACCTTACCGCCCAAGAATAAAGTGTCCAGACGCTGCAACCAACCTCCGCCAACCCATCCCCTCCAAGAATCCAGTACAGGTAAGGGCGATCTCACTTCCACACTTGACGTCCTGGATCAATTGGTTATCAATCTCCACCGTTCTAACGCCCCCAGCAATAAGCTTCTGGATGTTATCAACCTCCTTTTTAATGTAAAATTCACATTGCAGATGGTATTTGCAGAACAAGAAGGCCACGCTTGGCACGTCTTTCAGATGACAAACCTTTTTCATCTGCCCCTCCTTTGGCCTCCCTTCGCAGATTTTGGTGTAGTCTAAATTCGGTTTGCGTCTGTTAATGTATTCCTTGGCCCTGGCAAAATCTGCGCCGTCTCCAGCAGCTGATGGCCAAGCAACTGAACCAGATACCAATGGCATCAGCAGCACAAGGGATACTGTCACCTACATCAACACAAAATGGCTCAGTAAATCAGAGTATGGTTTTAAAACCTCCACACAAAATAACGTTTTTGCTTTCCTTTAATACATAGTTGACAGTTTACAGGCTTGTTTTTAATAGAACGTGCGATCAAAAAAAGCTTTTAAAACGTTCTTCTTTGAGCTGGTACAAGAATGTTTACCAGCACAAGGCGACGCGCCTTTTTTTGCGCAGAAATTTGGCGTTTAAACCCATCGGTTGGAAGAATTGCGGCTTATATCGATTTAAGCTTAAATCGTTTTAAGACTTAGTCGTTTATTTCTTAAATCGATTTAAGCTTATATCGATTTACGCTTAAATAGATTTAAGCTTAAATAGATTTAACGACTAAGTCTTAAAACGATTCAAGCTTATATCGATTTAACCTTAAATAGATTTAACGACTAACTCTTAAACCGATTTAAGCTTAAATAGATTCAGCGACTATATATGTCTTAAATCGATTTAAGCTAAATCGATTTAACTTTATAGATTTAGAACGATTTATTTTAATTTAAAGTTATGTATTTTTATTAAAAAATTATACAATGCTCTTTGTTTTCATTATGCCAGCCACTGATAAATATTTTTACCTTGTTTTATAAATTTACATAGTTACGTATTTTTATTTATTAAATTTATATAACACCATTTGGCCAGCTGCTGATAATAATCCCAAAGACTAAACTTAGTGGATGAGATAGATCATCTTAAAAATAACTTTCAAAATACTTCACAACAATAGTTTGCTCTTGTCATAAACACAAATTTGACAAACACTTAACAAGGAAGGCTCTTATTTTTCATGAATAAGGGTCGAACCATATAGTAACAAAAAGTTAATAGGGGTTGGGGATTTTCCACCCGCATGAATTTTGATTTTAGCAGGGCAGAAATCGCAAAATCAATGTGAATGAAAAGATAAAGTTTGATTTTTTACGCATTATATAGAACATTTTTAACCCAAGCTATTTAAAAGGGCTCTCAATGTTTTTTCAAAATGGATTTTATCCGAATGAATTGGTGAAAACATTAAACAATACTTGTATACTGTAATCGTTTTGCATAATAACGATAATGTTTTTAGAAAAGTTATCGTTTTCATTTTTTAGTTAACATTTCCCTTGTAACGGTGCATTAAATTTGGTAACACCCTCGCGCCTCGGCCCTCTCAGAATAAATAACAACCTCGGTCATTATTTTTAAGAATGTCTCGGAGCACAAACATTATTCTATATTTATCCCTTTTTTTCGCCGCCATGAATGTTACAACAACAATGTCAACAACACAAATGGGGACTGGGACTGGTGCCCTAATTAACGAAGCGTTTTCAGAGGGACATGTATTACTGCCCCTTAACTTTTTCTCCACGTATCATTTTGTGAAAAAAAATGTCATCGGTTTACTCATTACTTTGTGGTAATAGACCACACTTTCTATGGGTTTAGCGGCGTGACAACCTACGCGGGATGTTGGGAGAACGCGAGAAAAGCTTGTAAATCAGGAGCCGACGGCGAGTGACTTACAAGCTTTTCTATTGTTTCCCAGCATCCCACGTGGGATATCACGCCGGGAAACCATCAGAAAGTGTAGTCTATTGCTTTTAGATCAACCTCGTTCCCAGGGTTCTCTCCTACCCGCTCCGTAGGGCGGGTAGGAGAGAACCCTGGGAACGAGGTTGCTTTTATATAATAACTTTAAGTAATCTTACAGAATGGTTTTAATGCCGTGATCAAGTCGTTTATTCTCTCTAAAGTGATCGAAAGCCAATGGTTACTTACGCGCCAAACTTTCTCAAAACTCCTTTCAATTAAGCCAAAAACAGGGGCACTTTTAATTAAAAAACGAGTTATTGCACTCATTAAAAGAGAACTTATGATCAAAGCTATTGTAAAGAAAGTCAACACAAATTCATGCGACCGAAAGTTCGATTTGACATACGGAACTGGCAGCTAATGTAGTGGAGGACTTCATTTAGTTTTTACAAGCTGCAGCGGTTTAAGATCCGTTGTCTGGACTCTTTCCGTGATCAAGAATTGCCGCGGTAACGACGTGGAAGCATTTGCGAAGTTGTCGCATGTATGCAAGCTTACACGTACACTGCGATCGATGAGAGTACGTCAGTTGTAGCTCTAAATTTGGAGGCAGGTTTCTTTGCTGTTGTCGAATATTGGCGTTAATATTTCTTCGATTCCTGAAGTCAGATGGTTTGAATTGATATTACCGAATGATTAGTGCAAACGTTGGAAAAAAAAACACCGCGAAATCGACATCTTTCATCATCGCTAGTCTGCTACACAGCCGTTTTGAGAGTCGTCACGCAACGCTCCTCCCCACAAAAACAGGCCATGTACGATTTCGATTTGAAAGTTATGACCGTTTGTATCAACACATAAACGAGCTTATGTGATATTTTCATTTCCAGGGTAGCGGAAATGTCTCAATCAGATTTTGTGAAAAGTACGGCTTACCTAATTCATTGCTGGCACTGACTCACAAATTGAGCCATATTCCATAAATTCAAATGTACTTTAAAGACTGCTGGTATGCAG
>CALNXK010000624.1:57500-77500 GCA_942486035.1 Porites lobata | reverse complement strand
AAAATCCATTTCGAATTCGTATATTTCTCTTTCTTTCTTAATCTTTTGGAATTGAAAGGATAAATACATTCATTCCCTCCTGTAGTTCCCTCGAAAACCATACCCGATTTCATACCAAAATGGGCAAAGTGTATACCCGTGTTCAGACCAAAAAAGCCATTATAGAGAGAATCCCCCATATTTAGCGAATAATGTAATACCAAATTAAAGATCATATTAGCAGGTTTCTTCGTGACGTGAGTATCGTCAGGTGTCGACAAGCAAAGGTACGCAACGAAGTAAGGCAGGAGTATCCCCTTCAAAGCAAACGGCAACAACAGCAATTTATTACACGACAAAAAGTTTACAACGAATATAGGTAGACCGAGAAGAAAAGAGGAACTAATTCCCGCCACCCGCTAAACGAGGCGAGAAGTAATGAAGTGGAAAAGAAAGATAAATCTAAAAAAAAGCAGACTGAATTTTTAACAATTATGTCATAATACTATGTAGAGATTATCACCTATAGAGACGTGAAATAAAGAACGCGTCTTTTCGTCATCAGCACAACTGCTAAACATCACTTGATCATAGGCCAGGGTTATAAGGGCTATGCCTAGCTGATGGGAACACGAGGGACCTATAGCTTCATCTATAAAGACACCTACCCATTTAAAAAGCCGCAAAAGAATAAAATGGTACCAGAAAATTTATAAGAAACTGTTTGGCTTAAACCATCACATATTCACTCACCCCTTGCGTGTCTCCCTCGCGCGCGCCCGTTCTCTCTTTCGCCCGCTACTTCCAAGCGCCTGCTACGCAGGCTATAATTAATTGTAATTTGTTACCTAAATTGCATATGTGAAATGCTTGCAAATTAAAATAGTTGTATTTTCATAACAGAAGATACAAAATAGAGATCTTTGAACCAGTTAAAAACCAGTAACTAATTTGCGTATTTGTTGATACTTTATCCGGTATATCTTATATTGTGTTTTTTCTTTTCTACGATATGAATTTTCTATATGGGTATTGAATTTCGCAAGGATTTTTTTTCCTTGGTCATAAGGTGTAAACTTTCAGTTACTATCGCAAAAACAGGAAATTAACGACCCGCGAAGTTAAGTAAGGGTTATTGGCCTGAAACGAGGAGTTTATATGTGATTTATTCCCGACGTGCGCTAGGCAACGGCCGAGAGGATTAACTCACATAACCACGAGCTGAAGGCCGATAAACGGCTTATTTTTACGCTGGCGAGGATTCCTCAAGGGATGCAAAAATACATTGAAAAAAAAAAAAGCCTCTACTATTCTTTCTTTTGTTTTTCAACTCTATGCCGGCCCTGGTGGCATTCACAAGTTTCTCCGGCTTTTTAATTATGTTAGTTTATCAAAGTTGCACTTGCTTCGAATTTGTTATTCGTAGTGAATGCTAGAAACAGCCTTGCAGTGTCGAGCGATTGAGAGTCAGAAGTAGAAACTTTTATCACTCAAATTAAAGCAGCGTTAGTGGCGGTACTGCAAGTGAGCTTTCAGACAACAACTTTGAATCTTCATTTGCGGGTGCGACAACTAGCAAGCATTTGGCGACCTGTTTACAGATAAAGAAGATTCCAGACGAGGGATAACTACTGTGACAAGGAAATCCAGTCGAGGCAAGTGAAGAAAGAATACCACAAAACACAAAGTGGTCAACTACATGGAGTACTCGAGCTTGGGATGCACTGGGTTAAATATTGGAGCGCCGTACCATGACAACGACACTTTCATGGTAGCTCTAAACAGTGGACGCTAGCTGTTCGTTCTGGCTGTGGAAAACAATGAACCACCAACAAAGAAAATGCGCGAATGTGGCGCAAAAGAAGTGCAGCTAAATTTAATTTTAGTAATTGTAATATTTCCAATAAACGTTTGTAAATTTGTTCTTCATGAAACGCTAATCAAAATGCGAGGGGATTATGTGTTAATATGCAGGGGAGACAATTAATTAGCTGTTCATTAGCCCCCCTCTTCCCTTCAAACAATCAAAGCCGCACCCAGCTTTTCAGACAGTTGATTCGGGGGTAATGTAATGTGTTTCCCCCGGTAGGAACAAAGGAATCCGTGCTCATGTAAAATAAGTACTAATAAGGTCTCTTATTTGCTCTTTTTGCGTAATTAATGCTCTATTATCTAGCTTTTTATTGTTTCTTTTTTAACTGAGCAATCGGCTAGTTTATTATTTCTTCAAATATTTACCCAGTGCGCCTAGAACTGAAAGCCTTTGTTTTTGCGGGTTGTTTAATTATTTATTTTCGGGCAACAAATATCGAATTGGAAGTTAGTTAAGTTCAATGTTTGTCAAACACAGCCTGAGTAAATGCTAATCAAATTATGATAAAAGTTTAAAAGGTAAATTTGTGATCCCAGTCATTAGATCAGCACTGTCGACTGCCACCGATTTTCGTCAGCAAAGACCTCAGGTCAAAGGAAATATCAAAAATATAATTAGCCTCCTAATCGTGAATCAACTGTGCGCGGTGGTTTATTAACTCGTTGGTACTTGAATTCGAAGGTACTTAATTTTGCGATTTTGGCGAGAAAATATTTCATGACGGTTTTAATTTCGCGATTTCAATAGGCAAATAAGAAAAAAAGGGACAAAATTTCGGAAGTCAAGCACTTTCAACTTCATATTATTTTTCAAAAAGTCTGAATTCACTACATGGCGCGGGGATGCTCGTCTGAAATTTTGAATTAAACCCCTAAAGGAGGCGCAATGTGGACGTGGCCCAACCTTTTTTGACCACTAAAAGATCACATAAAGAGACCATTTCAAACTATGAGGGTTTGAAACCCTTACCCTGTCCAGCGGCACATTCCCGTATAGGTCATACAAGGGAGTACCACCCACCCCTCCCCCACCCGAGGATATCATCCACGCTTTAACAACCACTGGCCGATTCCTTTGAGAAAGTCTCTTGTTGTAAGGAGAATATTTTTAACCCTTTTATTCGTCTTTTTAGTTTGTTCACAGTCCCCTATTTTTCCGTAAGATCGTCGGGATCGAAGACTTCGCGTTTCGGACAGCCTCTTGGATGAGTGCCAAATCTACTTAAGAGTGGGGGACCGCTACAAACTCCAACGCCAGGCCTCTCGGTAGATATAAAACAAAGATGGCCGCCCGAAAAAATAGGGGACTGTGAACAGTTTATCTTTTTAAAGTTGCTGCTTCTAGCCTCAGTAATCAGGAACACTGGTATGTAAAGAGGGTTTGCATCACAATTTGACCCAGTAACACGTTGATACGGCCAAATTTCCTTGACCCGAAGTTTTTTTAACCAAGAAAACACTCCCCCCCCCCAAGAAAAAAGAAAATTCATTTCGACAAAACGTTATCAACAACTATTGTAAAGAAAATTAGCAGCAGCCGAAGATACAAAAGCGAATGTTTTAACATTATGGTATTAAAATACCATAAGGTCTCTACTAAAAGAATATGCACCTCAGTGTAAAAAAGAAGGTCCATCGCTGCTTCCCAGCTCGAAGTGGCCAGGCCTAATAAAGGTGGCGAAGTTTCCATTAAGGCCCTGCACGTGCCTTTAAGCAATAGTTAAAAATGACCAGTGCATTCATTAAATTCTATTTTTTGCTTTATTTTAATAATTTTCCTTTCGTGCTTTTTCAGTGCCCCTCTGAGAAGGCGCACTATATTTTCTAAGGAATTAAATCAACTGCAAAAACCGTGGACGCAGATCAAGAACCAAAAATGAGAAGTCCAAATACTACTTCAAAGCTGACCAGAACAACGCCTATTTTTTTTTCATAACAATATTTCGGCTGGCCATACCAGCCTTCTTCAGGTTTACAGATGTTACTGAAGAAGGCTGGTATGGCCAGCCGAAATATTGTTATGAAAAAACAATAGACGTTGTTCTGATCAGTTTTCCAGTAGTCTTTGGACTTCTCGTTTTTGGTTCTATATTAGTTGAACACTTATTTTATGCGTACGACTCTAATTAATTGTTGCTGTGTTTAAACTGTCGAGATTTTCGTTCTCTCCTTTTTAATTGCACAAATCGCCCTGGCAGCAATCGAGAAAGCACTTCACACTGTTGATTCCCATTTGTTGATGTTGAATTTGGGTGTTTTTACAAGACGTAATGGCTTCTGGACTGCATTTATCAGATGAGGTACATCCCTTAGCGAATGCTTTCATTACGTAGCCGCCCACGTTTGTTTGAATACTGTGATAGTAGCAGTACTGGTCCCCCGCAGACGAACAACTTAAAGGATCCTGTGACTCGGCACAGTCCTTCCAGGAAAGCGAGCTGATACACACGTGACACTGCAGGGACGAAACTGATGAGGAAATATGATGCCTTGTCAGTTGTCAGAACAGTTAGAAATTATACATCGTTTATTATCTATTACCAGAAACCCATAAGGGATTGAAATGTGTTACTCATATGTTTGCTTTGTCCGATGCTCGCAAACGGTATTCATTTTCAAAAGTACCATATTTGGAACGAGACGACAAGATCGAGTAATAGCAAATTTCTCTCTAGTCGAATTCTAAAGAACTGTACCGAAGTTCAAGAAAGAAAAAAGAAAGTCGTTGTCTTGTGTTTTCGCCTTCCACAAAAAGGAAAATTAGGCAGTTTCACGTCGTAGTCTTACAGTGACGGCAAAGAAATGTTCAAAAAAGCGTTATGCAAGTGCGAAGTTGATGTTAAACCGATTGCTCTTTTGAGGCCGCAGCAAGGGTCTCCAAATATGATACTTACAGAAGAATGAATATTCGCGAGCATTGATCACGAGTTACACGTTTCAACCCCTTTGTATGAGTTTCTGCTTTAACTTTACACACCTATGCTGCTTATATTCGAAACTGTAAGTGCTTTTTCCTTAGATGTTCTCAGAATATTTATAACTGTTTTATATGATATTTTCCCTGACGTTTTCTCAGAATATTTAATTTTCGGTTTGGGAGGATAGTTTCTGACTTCTAAAGTTTGGCGCCAGCTTTTAAAGATGACGTTACACAACGACAATTACTGGCGCAACACAGTGTTGAAATGTTGGAACAATGTTGTAACCATTCGAAACAATGTCGCCACAATGCGTTAAAAATCGTCGTTGCTAATCGTCTCGTGTAACATGACCTTAATGCCATCCATGAGGTGTCATTTCAATAAATGATTGATACAAAGTAGAAGGTAACCATGCATTTGTTCGCGCACATCCTAAAGCAACAGGGGCACCCAACGAGAATATAGTTCAAAACCACTTAAACATAGAATTGTTAAACGTATTTTAGTATTTAAACGGTAGATATAGGCATATTTTTATCCCCTGGAAATTTTTCATCTGTTCGGATTTCCTAGCTGAAAGTCAAGTGATCCAAAAATTATAGGGATCAAAACTTACCTTTTCGAAAATTTTAGCCTGAAAAAAGGCTCCCGAAAATTCTAGGTGACTTTTTTAGGGTAAAAATCCGTTAAAAATAGGCAATTATATCATTTTTTAGATGTCCGAAACTCCTAGGAGAGGCAGGCAAGCAAGAAATTTTACAACAAATGTTCCGAAAATTCTAGATGTCAAATCGTCTTCCGAACAGATATTTTCCCGAAAATTGTCGTTGGGTGCCCCTGAAGCAAAGCCTCTGAAAAGTTTCATTTTATACATTTTGAATGGTATGCTATACAGTTCCCTAACTATAACCCTTATAGAATCAAAACCTCATTTTTGACCAAAGTAGAGAACAGAACACGTGGATCAACAAATGTGGCACAGAACTCACCTGGGTCGAATATTTGAGGGATAATTACCATCACCAAGACCATTAGTGAGATCTTCATTCTTGAATTGAAATGCGCGAAGTTGCAAAAAAAAAGGTTAAATTAGCATGTTGTGAGCCGATTCTGATCAACTAGTCGCCAACGATTGAATACTAAAATAACGGTACTCATATTATCTTAGGTGATTTCTCACTCCATCCTCTTTAAATCTTCAATTTAAGACCTGAGTAAGGGTGCCTGTATGTTTCAATTATGGACGTGAGACACCCGTAAAATTATACGGTGGCCCTGAAATCCATGCATGCCATAGAGTTAGTCAACATTATTCATGTCAGTCCGACGTCGTCGTCGTCGTTGTCAAGTCATCACTATCATTACCATTTTATTGGCCTTACAGCGCACCAGGTTTATAGCTACATTTAATTTGCTTTGCCGAGGAGACCTCGCACGAAACCACCAGGCTTATAGGTTTTTCAAGTTGCTCCCGCCCCAATCTCCTCGCGGTTTCTCTGCCCTAGCCCGCCTTTATTACTTAGAGCGCCCAGCCAAAACCGCCATGCTACGCAGGCTAGCGTCCGCCATGTTGGAGCTCATGCAGGTGAGCACAAGCATGGCGTCTCCATACAAATCTCTATAAGTTTGGGTAAAACATTTCTTCGGATATCTTGTATACGAAATGCTCCTCTGACCTGAATCTTGGCGAGGGTCTTTGTATATGTACCTCCTTTCATTTCCCAGATGTCTGGACTTTATCTATTGAAAGGTTTTGATTTTGATCTATTTTGAATGGCGTGACACTGAAAACCAACAATATTTAAGTAATGTTATTGCTACAGGTAGTATCGTTTTATATTGCTAGTTTTCAGTGTCACGCCATTCAAAATAGATCAAAATAAAAATCAAAACCATTCGACAGATAAAGTCCAGAATCTGGGAAATGAAAGGAAGTAAATAGACAAAGACCCTCGCCAAGATTTGGGTCGAAGGAATAATTCGTATACGAGATATCCGAGGAAATGTTTTACCCAACTTTAAAAGGCTTTGTATGGAGACGCCATGCTGGAGCTCATCGGGATGAGCTCCAACATGGTGGACGGAAACCAACAGGAACATCTGGCAGGGGCACCCAACGTCAATTTTCGGAAAATATCTGTTCGGAAGACGATTTGAGATCTAGAATTTTCGGAACATTTGTGGTAAAATTTCTTGCTTCCCTGCCTCTCCTAGGATTTTCGAACATCCAAAAAATGGTATAATTGCCCATTTTTAACCGATTTTTACCCTAAAAAGGTCACCTAGAATTTTCGGGAGCCTTTTTTCTGGCTGAAATTTTCGGAAAGGTAAGTTTTGATCCCTATAATTTTCGGATCACTAGACTTTCAGCTAGGAAATCCGAACAGATAAAATATTTTTAGGGGATAAAAGTATGCCTATATCTACCGTTTAAATACTAAAATACGTTTAACAATGCTATGTTTAAGTGGTTTTGAACTATATTCTCGTTGGGTGCCCCTGATCTGTTACCGAGTTTTGCTACAAAAGCGTGAATTTACTCCTAGAGGAACTCATAAACATTAAAGTAATACTTTTTCTAATACTTGAACAGTTTAGATAGCAAAATTCCTCGAAAAAAGTCACTTTTTTAACCTAAATGACAGCTCTCTCGGTGGTCATGTAAATGTTGCGTCACGCAAAAGTTTAGAAATGCAAGCGTACTCTATTACAAAACCAAGAAACCTTTTGATGCGAAAGTTTGTTTGATAATTAGTTTTCGGCTGCTCTAATACACCATGAAAGCAAAATCTCAGTAGGATCGATAGTTTTGTAGTTTGAATTTTAGAGACGTCATGTGAAAACCAACAATATATATTTTTATATTTTGTATCATAATCTACTTTAAATAAGGAGATTTGTTTTTATATGGGGTCGCTGTAACTCTTTTGCAAATCATGTCCTTATGGCATTTTTTAAATTTTTTTTTATCTATGTTATGTCCATCACTAATTTAATTTATTGCCATTAAATTGTAATAAATAAATAAATAAAAAATGAACGCAAAACAATTCGAGATCAAAAGATATGATATTTCCTGGTAGAATACACACTGTCGGCTCATTCCAAGCCTGCTAGCTTTTTCTTGCTGGAAAAAATCTATGCCTTTTTACTACCATCGTTTTGATTCACCGTTTTCCTTTTTTACCTTTTTGAAGTAAGTCGTTTAATATTTCTACGGCACTTGCTTGAAATCGAAAGTTCGCGGCACAACATAGCTGTATGTTTCACGCTTTATGCATAGGTCAAATCGAAGCTTCAACATGCCCCCCCGGGCAACCCCCCGGGCATTTGACTTTTTTGAAAATTATTGTTCAAATTCCCCCCCTACCCGGGCCAAAATACCGTTCAAATGCCCCACACTAGGGTCCATTCAGGTGATCAAATGCCGCCATCCCGGGGACATTTCACAGGCACAAAAATGACAGAAGGACGGCGGAAACAGCTTCAGTTGTCGAACAAAATATTTATAAACATAACAAAAACTGAGAAACACTGTTAGCGTATTTACTACGAACAAAAGTCTCGTGCAAAGCGGCGGAAATCGCTGTTACAAGGTCACTGAATGCTCAGCTTTTCTTCGTCATGCAACATACAACGCGTTCTATAAAAAAGATCCCACCTATTGAGATTACTACATCATGACCATTTCTCTGACATGCATCATCGTTCACCTTATTAATTAACATACTTGCAGTAGATCAAAGTAGTTGACCTGAGCTTTTTATCTTATTTTATTTTATGTTGTTGTATTGAATCGCCGGTAGAGGTATTGTATTTCATTGTAAACACAACAATAAAATACATTCATACATTCAAAGCCTGAATCCAATGTTAAAAATTTTAAAATTTAAATACTTCAAATACGGCACAAAGCTTGTTTAAGTCCTTTCCTCGCAACCAATTGGCCACAAAGGCATAATCTTTTCCACGAAAATCCTCTAACAACGCGTCCCCCATGAGAGCTCGCCACGCCAAAAATTTACCTGAAATCGAGGGTGCAGTTCAAATTCCCCACCCCTAAAGCAAGGGGATCAAATTCCCCACCCCCTGGAAGACTCTGATAATCAAATTCCCTCCTCCCCGGGACGGCAAAGGTGTCAAATGCCCGAGGTATGCCCGGGGGGGGGCATGTTGAAGCTTCGATTTGACCGATACATTACCTTTGACAAGAGTTGATATGGCGGTGTTGTTCTTTTATTAAAATGATGGAAAATTCCTTTCAAGGAGACCATAATCTGCGTAAAGCGATGTGTGGAGAGCTTTTCAAAGAGATTATTAGCAAGATACACGTTATACGTACAAGATTGAATTTTCCGTGGACTGAAATTGAAAACCGACACAGATTTCAGTCGTGTCCGGGGTCACACAACTTGAATAACGATTCAAGATCAAAGAAGAGAATCATGCCTAGGAACTGAAAATTCAAAGACTGTATCATATTAAATTAATAGATTGAAAAAAACGCAGTTATTTTCATTCATCATTTTCACACACGAGCATGCGAATGACTTCCGTGATCGCAAAATTATGCATTGAATACGTACCGAGTCACTCACGCTGAGAATTTGCTCCAAAAATACTTGGCACATCACACCGCCGACAAGCCGTTCATCCTTTCGACCTAATCCGTTCAAAATTTTGGCGTCACCCGCGTATCCGTTCGACTGCATCCGTTCAAAATTTTCGTCAGCCATGTTTCCGTTTGACTGCATCCATGCAAACATTTTCTTCATCCCTGCATCCGTTCACCCGATCTGTTTCGAACGGCTCGGCTATCCGTTCCTCATCCGTGTGCGTGCTGTACGTTCGCTTGCCGTGCGTTCATTCCTAAGGAACGCTTCCGCGTGAGGGGTCACATATATTTACAGGTTCGTTCTGACCATAATTTTCTCTGAGGATAAGCTGACATGGTAAGTCCTACTTTTTCTAAACGCTCTTCTTACATAATGAATGTCACAGGACTGGAAAACGTTTGTAACAAGGTACGCGATCAAAATAGTTCGATTCGTTTCTTATATTGTACGGCTCAACAGACTCCCAAATCACTGATCAACTGTAACTATATGAGCAACTTTAATTAGTTGTCGTTACAATTTCAGTTTCTCTACAATGAAAAGTTATTTTTTGACCTAAGTACCAAAATATACAAGGTGAACAAACATACCTTGGTGTCTTTTGGTCATACAGCAGGGAAGTGCACAGCTTTCTAAAGTCAGATAAAGGCGATTAAAGGTAGTCTGCTAAACAGCCGTATGTTTTTTAATGGAGAGGAGCGTTGCGTGACGACACTAAAAACGGCTGCGTAGCAGACCAGATTAAAGGTGGTCTGGTAAATTAATATATAGATGTAGCCAGGGCTAAAAGCGAAGCTCTCAATAATTTTTATAGTCAGTGCTCAAACAAAATATAAAATCGTTAATGCTGAGCGGCGAAGGCAACGAGAACGGTAAAAATAGGTCTAATTAACAAAAAGGCAACTTTGCACGTGCTGCACACTTTTTTTTGTACATTACGTGAAACTTCCAGAAACTTCCTACTACACGTTTTGTGGAGGGAATGTCGTGTTCTTTTTCACTCTTTTTTCACTGTGGCTCATTTTGACCCTGGTGGCCGCGAGCATCCCACCGCTACAAAATTTCATATTGCTCCTCCAACAGAAAATGTTTCTTTTGCTCCTTTTCTCGTTGAGCTTCGCTGGCCTGTCGCCCTACTTTCTCTTTTTCTCTGTCTTTCTCTTTCTCTATATTCCAAATTTGTGGACATGAGAATTAATCTAAGCCAGTAATCGGCTCCTGTGTAAGCTTAATATTAAAAAAAAAACCCCCAAAAAACAAAAAAAACCACGGATACAGAAACATTTCTCGTCTTTATTGACTCCTTTAGTTGTGTCTGCTTCACAACACGCGGGTGGCCATACGCTTTCCCGCCAAAATAACTTGACGTTTGGCATCGGCTTACCAAATTTTTGTTACCCATGGTGCTCCGCTGGCGCGCTTCGCTATAAAACGAATGAAGGCCTAATTGATTTGTTTTCTATCGTTGTGTACCCAGCACATTCGCTGTCAGAGATCAGAAGACATTCGTGGAAGGTTGTCGTATCGCCATAGGAATATCATTTTTAAATGACAACTGACACATTTTAAAAAACTTAAAACACAAAATTATTACAGTTCAAAAGAAATACCAAATTAATATGTACTCAGTGATCTGGCAGGGGCACCCAACGACAATTTTCGGAAAAATATCTGTTCGGAAGACGCTTTGAGATCTAGAATTTTCGGAACATTTGTTGTAAAATTTCTTGCTTGCCTGCCTCTCCTAGGATTTTCGGACATCTAAAAAATGGTATAATTGCCTATTTTTAACGGATTTTTACCCTTTTTTCTAGCTAAAGTTTTCGAAAAGGTAAGTTTTGATCCGTATAATTTTCGGATCACTTGACTTTCAGCTAGGAAATCCGAACAGATGAAAAATTTTTAGGGGATAAAAATATGCCTATATTTACCGTTTAAATACTAAAATACGTTTAACAATTCTATGTTTAAGTGGTTTTGAACTATATTCTTCGTTGGGTGCCCCTGATCTGGAAGGGTGTTTTCGGGATCCGGGATTTGACCAAAATACGGTGCGGGATTCGTAAAACGCAAGATATCTTAACGGGAAACGGGAATTTTTAAGAGCTCCCCGGGAAGCGGGACTCGCCAGGATCTAATTTTTTTTAGCACGGGATACAATATTTTTTTTGCCTGTTTGTTGAGAAATTGGGTGGGAAATCATACATGTTGAGCGGCAAGAGCAAATCAACCAGCCTCGAACCGTTAAGTGTTTTAATTTTATTTCATTGTCTTTGAAAACAAAGGAAGAATTGGGGATGCGGGAGTTTTGAGAAAAAGGAAGGGCAATAAGGGATGGGGATCCTTCGTCCAGACCCTAATACTTATAACTTATGCATTGGATGGGGTAAAGGAAGACCTTTCCAGTGGTAGATCCAGACCTTCAGATAATGGGGGGAAGGCGGTCATCCAGACCCTCAGGTAAGGGGGGGCGGTCTCCCGAAAAATTTTTTTCGGTCCTTCGGGCCTTAGTTCTAAAAACAAGGGGGGACCCTCCCCTAGATTCGCCACTGCTTTCTCTTTGAGTCCAAGCTGTGGCAATAGATTATTGCACGCATAATTTATGGATGTATTTACGCACAAGTTGCCTCGTTGGCCGGGGTGAGTGCGGCCAACGAGTTTTTAAACTTTAAGCTAATGGAGCGTGGGTGAATAATAGAGCGAACCTGGATCGGAAAGATAAAAATGGGGATAGTGGCTATCCCCGGTCTCCCCTGCTTTTTTTCGTCTTCAGTTGTTTTTCTTCTTTGTCTGCTCTATTATCCTTTAGCTCTTAATACTTTCTTGTTTATCTAGACGCCTCACAGGCTATAAACTACGCGTGAATATATATTTTTTTGTACAAATCAACGACTGCTTAAACAATCAATTAATATTTCATTAAGCTTTCTAGGTTTTTTAAAACGGTTTTACCTTCCACATAAACTTGTCATAATTTATCGGTACCAGTTCCATGCTATTCTGTCGGACAACTGAAATATTGTATCTAGTTGGTTCCTATCCATTATGCCAACATTTCCAGAAATTTCCGGTTGCAAGCTTAGTCCGTAGGTGCTGACGTTTGGCTAGAACTGGGGTCAATTTGATACAACTTACAAGTGTAACCATTGTCTTTAGAGACTGAAAACAATAGCTGCACATGTAAAAGTTTAATTAATTCAACGACAGTAGCTGAGAACGAGTTGAGGTCTCTCGCCCACTTTTCCCCATGCAGACTTTCTCCGCGTTGTCAAAGACAGAAGAAAGAAACGCCAAGGAACTAAGCTGTGTTGCAAAACCGCTTTTGGAAAAAGCGCTGTTTCTCACCGCCGTGACCTGACACAAAAAGGCACCACTATCTATCATTCCACCAATGCGTTCGCATCTTAAAAAGCACGGGAAGGTCAATTTCGTCTTACGGCTGTATGTAAAGAGGTATCTTATCTTCAGGCGCGTGTTATTTTACTGTTTAGGATTCTTAAGTGAGACGAGTCTTATTGAATATTTTCTTCGATTCCTCGTATCGAAAGGGCCTCAATGAGACATTTATGAAGCGCTTATCCTAGGTGGCACAAAAGGCTCTAGTTACAAAGTTAAAATTCAAAACAGTAAGTTAAATTTGATTGGCACTATGCATACCTTCTGCAAAATCAAAGGTGGCAGTAATCTCGTTCCCAGGGGTCGCGCTACTCTTGTCCAGCCGAACGTGGGTCGTTCCACGTGGACTCTGGCCGGAACGAGATTCAGGTCGTGGCGGTGATTTCACCAGCCACCTCAAGAGAGATAACAAAAAAATAAAAAAGCACGCATTCACTTTAAATGTGACGTTTTTATTAAAACAAGGCTTTGAATTTTACATATAAATGGGTCATATAAATAGGTAACTATACTCCTATATTTTCTCTAACTTGTCACTGTCTTCTATAAGGCTCTATTAGGTAGACGTTTTAAGTGTGTCTTGTAGCCTGGGGACAAAAAAGTTGTTTAAAAAGAAAATTAAATTGATTCCTATTAATTATATTCCTAATCTAAGGACTCAAGGAAATCCAGTAAAAAGCTATCCCGGACGGGATATTCACTGCCTAATTAACCTGTTTCAGGCTCTCAGTTAGTTGCATGGTTTGTACAATCTTGAAAAGGTCTTGAATTTTTAATAAGTAGATGTCTTGAAAACTCCTTGAATTCAGTAAAGGTCCTTGAAAAGTACCTGATTTCTTCATTAGGTCTTGAAAAATCTTTGAAATTCACTTTCTTTTCATTAAACATTTTTGTGCATGAGCAATATCAAGTGCAATTGTAAGTCACCGCAGTCATTTCCAAAGTGTTGTTGAGGGAAAGTAGAATAAAATGTTAATGTGATCAGCCATGGCTGAAGAATTAAAAATCGTAAATGATTGCATGACGTGTTTTAGCGAATGAGGTGTTCAAAAGAGGGTTAAAGAATGCCGATTTATTGAATACTGAATCTTAGTTCTTGAAAACTGCAATTTTCCTTGAAAAACGTATGAAAAGTCCATGAAATTTGTTTGTCTGAAGCTGTACGAACCATGAGTAGAGATTGTCGCGAAAAAAAAAACAAAAAACAAGCCAAGCGAAGACAAGACGCGCACGATCTATGAAAGGGGCGGTGGCCCTGATCGCTCCCTAGCCCCCTCACGTTTTTGGCATCACTTTGTTCTGCACAACGGCACTATTAGGGAGCTTAGCAACAACGAAGGCGACGGCAACGGGGACGGCAACAAAGCAATGAGTTTAGATTGGCACATTTCTTTGCTGTCACCTGCAAGACTACGATATGAACCTTTTCCAATTTCGCGTCAGTTTAGTGGAGGACGTAAGCATGAGGCAACTGATTTCTTTTTTCTTCTTGTGAACTTATAATCAGCCCTTTAGCGTTTAATTCCTAAAAAAATTACCAAAATATCATTACAGTCACTAGGGCAAATTAAAAGGGTTTGAGTGAGGCGATGTAGTTTGCAAAAGTGCCTTTTTCGCTGCCATCGCCTTCATCTTTGCCTATTGGAGCCTGGAACAGCCTACCGGCTTAGGCCTCTTTGTGTTGTAGGGAGGTGGGGGAGAAAGAAAAAGAGAGAGCGCGGGGTACGATGGGAAGGGAAAAGAGAAAAGTATCCCAATAAAAATAGCAAAAATCGAAAAATGGAAAGCGCACGGCGGACGATGGGAAGAGGGAAAAGGCTGGAGCATCTCTTCTCTCTTTCCTCTTCCCATCCCGCCCCTTTTTTCCTTTCTTCAGCCTCTGTTTTAAGTTTTAGTATCGACGACAGCGACGACAGCAAAAACGTCACTTTTAAACCGAATTCGCGTTTTTTCAAACTTTTTCAAGCTTAATCCAATTCGCTGAAAATGTCAAATTTCCCTGGAGTTGATTTCTTAGGGACCACACTCAAGTTTTGAAAGAGAAAAAAAAATTCCTTGTCGCTTGTTTACGTCCTCCATAAAAGGTGAAATTAGGCATTTTCACGCCGTAGTCGTGCAGTGACGTCAAAGAAATGTACAAAAAAGTGTACTGCACGTGCAAAGTTGTTGTTTTCATAGATCGTGCGCGTCTTGTTTTTGCTTGTTTGTTTTCTCGCTACGTCGCCTTCGTTTTTGCTTAAGCTCCCTTTACATGAGAGGCCTCTACGAAGGAGAATTGGCTACCAACGAAATTATGTACCACATATGAGAGCCAAGAGGTAAGGTGTCCCTGCTGCCGGTTGATGGATATCAAATGTAAATGTAAATATCATATTATCCACTCCACTCAGGGCTTTTCAGGGATAATTTACAACACTGGTTGGCGGACTTTGCCAGACTGCTTAAGGTGCAGTTTACAAGTAATGAAGAAATGAGTAATGATGACCCCATACATGAATGTGAAAGTGAGATAGACCACTACACCTGGCACTCTGTGCCCTACTCTTTCGCAAAGAATTCAGCCGGGTAAAGCAGCGCATATGTGATGTGGTTCGGGTGAATTTTCTCCCTGATTTGAACTCTGTTTCTCTTTTAGTTTGTTTTTGGTATAGAAATTAATGTTTAAAACAGACGAAGATAAAATGTACAAAATAACACTAATCATATATGCCTAACAAACCTATTTAAATATGTCTACGAAAAATGACATTTAGTTCGATATTTACCTCGCGCATGGGTCACGCGGAGAAAGTCAAACCGCTGGACAAATTAAACGTCGACAGGCTTCCACACATTCGTTGAGTTCATCTGTCATACAGTCGACAAAACAACTATCTTCGCAGCTAATGGTATTTTTCGTGTTTGCCTCGCCTTGCGGAAGGGGTCCATCTGAGTTGAGATACACGAATCAGAACACATAATTAGTATTCACAAACTAATGGGCACCCTTTAATTCAGGTGGGGGATTCACTTGCCAGGCCTACACAATTCCGCGGTAGTTGTACTGGATAGCGCAGTGAACACAGATTTCGGGATAAAATGTCTGTGCCGGCGGCATGCGAAAGTGCAACTCTTTGTACTGAGCATAAATAATTCACACAGTAGAGACCACCACTGCCGGCAAGCAGACAGATCACTTAGCTTTTTGAAAGTATTTGTCTAGAATGTACTAAATTTAACCAAACTATATCTATTTTTTGTTGCGTTCAGTGTTATCCATGCATGCATTCTGTACAACTGTTATAATTATTTTGTTTTAATGAAAAATTCTTACGGGAAAAAAAAGGCTCCTTTATATATATATCCATGATCTGCATGACAAAACATTGAATACGCGTAAGGGGCAATAGACGTCAAAAACGTAACATGAAAAGCACTCATAAAACTTGCAGGATAAACGGTCGATCGGTGTCAGTACGCGGACTAAATAAAATGCAAAAAATTTCCTTCATTTATTCATTTTTTACGGATTGCATATTTAAGCAGTTTTTGTTAAAGAAATGGGTTAAATTTTCAAGGAAGTCTCTTCATTTTCGAGCAAAGCCTGATTAATAATTTTTTAGTCCTGAGCGAGTTAAGAGATTTCAACGGATTTAAGACTAACTCGTAATGAATCTTTGGACTTAGCTTTCACAAATATTTTGCAACGCAAAAGTACCCACTGAAAATTTCTTACCTTGAATGAGCTCTTGATGGGAATTTTGAAGAAGTGTACAAATTAAAGCAAGGGACAGTAGTAATACTTCCAGTGTAGGTTTTAGGAGCATTTTAAGGAGTAAATGAGCTGTTTTTGACAGTCAGGTTTCCCAGTTTTCAATTGCTTTTACACTAATAAAACGTAATGTATTTGTTTCGGTGACAACTGGGCAGGTAATGCCAATGGGATACGCGTGGTTGCTAAGGAGACCCACGGGCTTTTTTACGGAGTTAATGTTAGCCGCTTAGATTATTCATATATCATGGCAGGTTTTTTTTTCCTGATCTAGCACGCAATATTAAAGCATGAGAACCCCGAAATTCAGCTCTGTTGCTACGGTAGTATCTGCTTCGTCGATTTAAACCTCGTGAAAAAGATTTTGTCAGTTCGATTTACTTAGAGCTGATTAGTGTTTTAAGAGGAAGCTAATTTTAATTAGCAATACTTTGGGAGTAAAATACAGGTTTCAGGAAAAATGATATTATTGGGGGCGACAAGAGGAGCCCGCAAGCCTAATCTCCAGGCTGTTATTACGCATGCGTCCCATGTATGCACGTGACTCCGATGATCACTTTATACGGTTCTCCCGTCTCCAGAAGGAGGCGTTAAACTCTCGCGCTAAATACATTGACACTCAAGTAAAGTGCATTTTTTGAAGATTTGAATTTTAGTTTATTTAGGCGTTGTTTTGGTTCACGGCAGCCTGTTCCTTAACTAGGAACCGACCATCATGATAACAGTAATTGGGTCAGCAGAATTTACAGTCTTCAACGTCGACTTTTTTTCTAATATATTTTTCAAACGGATGTTCTTGTCAACACTTATTGTCACAACTTCTTCCTCTCGTGAATTAACAAAACTATTTTATCTTATATTGGTTGCTTTTTACAACATGAGTAAGGGTATTCGGCTGAAAGCGTGTATAGTGCTTGGTATTTTAGGTCGCGTGCTCTGTAAAGGTGAGTTACATGTTGTGTAGGAATTCCTGTCTCAATCAGCGACTTGTTATCGTAGAAAAAGCTTCGTTTTAATTTCCTCAATTCATACAGCCTGCCGCATCGTTCTTTTCAATTCTGCCGACTTCTAATGAATTTTGAGCACAGAGAGTTTCAACTGAAACAACACAAAGATTCTTTGTCTCTTTCGCGGAGATCTCTCAGATGATTTAATAGAAAGAATAGAGCTTTCAGCGTTGCTAGTTGCTTAAAGGAATCACTAAAAAGGAACTTCAGCGTCAATATCAGATATTACGTTAAACTTATCAGTCATCCAGTTTTTACCGGCCTTCGAAATATTTGAGTTTCATCTGTAAGGGAAACAATCTTTCATATTAAATAAGTAAATAGTATAAAGCTCCTGGCCTATTTGATTCGCTTATTTTGACGAAACTGCCATCATTATATGCCTTTATCAGTCAAGAATTGAACTAGATACCATGCATGTTCGTCTTTGCTCATTTCACCGAGTACTCTATACATCTTATCCCAAGGTTCGTTAAGGTATAAATGACGATTTTCGTCATACTCGAAGTATCAATAGGATTTCGCGCACTAAAAGGTTCATTGTTTACTTCTTCTTGTTTATCTTAGTGATTCTGGATAGATCTGTGAATCGCGCAGTGAAAATAATAGCTGTTTTAATAGATGAATTGTTTCTTCCTTGGTGATGAAAAAGAAATTCACAGCCATACACTGTAAGTGATCCATGCAGAACAAACATAAAAAAAAATTTATATTGCTTTCTATACTGCATGCTTTTTTGAAATTCAAGGATCGATCATAGTATTAAAGTAATGCTTGTCCATCCCAACGACCCCAGAAATCATTGCGCTGGTTAAAACTTGTACCCATTCCCCCAGGAGCTCCTCTGCATACCCCCTATAGTCTGGAGTGCAGGAAATTCAGCAAGTTTGATTGCGTCAGACGGTCCGAAGTCGGTCACTCACACCTGGGACCCGTTTCTCGAAAGTCCCGGTAACTTTTCATCTCGGGTCCAAAATCAAATGTTCAAATCAAAATCTTAAGAATAAAAGCGACAAACCTGTCCAGTTTGTTTCATCAACTAATCTACTTTTCATGTTATCTGCAAAACTTCTAAGACTTGGATTTTCAGTCAAACAGCAACAGCTTTACGGGCCCTTAATTATCGGGACTTTCTCAAGAATCGGGCCCATGGACCGAATAACTGGCCCAGACCGGCCTGCTTAACAGGCTCGTTCATCTGGTTAAAGTCTGGCAAAATGATATGATGATTTATGTTCTCTGCAAATTTTTGCGGTTCTGACTGCAGCTAACCCTGATGTAGACGAATGCAAAGAATACAGTGAGTTAAATGACCCTGACCGTCTATAACTAACTACGATGCCTACGATAAAAGATGCGACGGCAAATTAGAGATTGGTTGGTACAGATTCACAGGAAAAGCCGGGCAGATGATGCCAACCACATGCGTCGCCAAATTTCACTGTGGTGCTTACGGCCCAGGTTGGCTGAACGGCGACCATCCAATGCCCCAGGATGGGAGGGTAAAAAGGAGAGTGTGTTTTCACCTAGAGGGGGAATGTTGCAAGGAGAAGATCAGTATTCAAGTGAGGAATTGCGGGAAATTTATGGTGTACTTTTTGCCACCTGCGCCAAGATGTCCTTTGAAATATTGTGGAAGTAAAGTTGAGGATGGTAAGTTTGGTAGATTTTTCACTCGATCGTTTGTCTGAAAAACCTGTGTAGAGATGTTTTACTGGGGTCTCATGAGAGGAACTGTGGACACAAGCGGGTTACCTGCGAGCCAGGCGTGGATAGGGAGAGGAGTAGAGGCAGCTTTCTGTCCGGCTTTCCCCGCCCAGTCTTTCGCAGCTTCCTCGCCCGTGCTTGTGATTTCCAAATGGGGATTTATCCCGACATTCCCAAATATTGAGATCATACGTAAATAATTACTAAAGAACGGTTTTCACTAGCGCAGAACCATAAGTATAAGGGCATACGCACGCGCAGAATGGCATATTTGAGCCTCCAAGGTTCTGAAAAATGACCATATTTTGAGGACCTTCAACCAAACCAACGTTTGAGCATTTGCACGGCATTACACATAATACACTATTGTCGTCATTTTATTGGATAGCGCAAACGTCTTCCAACTTTGGTCAACACTATCTGGATGTGAAGAATTGGCTGGGGGATCAGGGCCAATCAGAAAAGGAGAATATTTTGGATAAATAATAATGATGTTTATTGAGACGGGCTGTTTGGTGACTCTAATCTTACTCGATAATTTTGTTACAGTTCCCCGTGAATGCAAAAGCTACGGCGTTTTAAATGAAACCGACAGAGCGCGAGGATTTTATAATCCGTTCCTGTCCCTCACCGACGCAGGACTTACTCCTGGATGGCACAGATTCATGGGAAAAGCGGGTATCAATTAATTTAACATTCTTGTCTGATCATCATCATCATCATCATCATCATCATCATCGTCACATCGTTG
>CALNXK010000624.1:25000-52500 GCA_942486035.1 Porites lobata | reverse complement strand
CCTCTTGGATGATTTTCATAATATTCACACAATCAGAATGCCAGACAACCTGAAATTGTCTAAAGCAACACACATGGCTTCTGTTCTACTTGACATTCACCTGGAAATACCAGCCGTAAAAAAACCCAACGCACAGTGTGTCCACAGTGTTTTGAAAATTACTTTCAGAGGGCAGGAGACTGTTTGCAGAGGTGGTATTGTAAAAAGATACATACAAGAACTGTTCACAGAAAGTCTTAAAAGCCACCACCACTCATTTCTAACCTCTCTTCCCCAACAATGTCAGCAGCTGAAGGCTAAAGATATACAAAAACAGATCAAACAGTTCAGGTGTTTATTAAGAGTTTCATGTTTTCTCTTTTCCCACAACTGTCCAGTTTAACAGGGTTTCATAGCTGTGGTGTGTAAAATCGCAGTGAATGCATAAACTGTAATAGCATTTGAACCATGAAGAAAACAAATTAATTATATCTTCTTTTGCCAAGTTGATTGGGTTTGCATGAATTGTTTGGTACAAAAAAAACAATTAAAAAAAAAACACAAAACACTAAGACACCCTCAATTGGAAATACACTACATGTACATGTGCTCTTGTACTATGTATGTTCCAGCAACCCAGTAGGTAATGACTTATTTTTCTCTACAATAGACCTGCATTATGTATGCATTATATAAAGTCTTAAATTGCAATCATGGTGCACAAGTAACAATATTTTTACTTTAATTTCTAGAGTATACAATGGCATGGCACAAGATGAACTTCTTACCCTGAGCACTTGCGTTTTAATAGACGAATTCGAGGCAGGCCTGAAAAGCATGGAGGATTACAAGGCTGCACTTAACCATACATTCCATTCTGCTCTTCCCCTTCATGATTTCTGTAAATTATTTGTCATTCCACTGCCTGGAGATTGGCCAACCTGGTACTACACCAAAAAAAAAATAATTGCTCAGCTACCAGAAACAAGTTCCCAAGAACACCCTTTATTTGTCCCTTATTCCAGAACAAGGACCTTTTCATGTCTGCTTAAATATAAATGAGGATGTCATTAAAAGCCACCACATAGTTTTTGCAAGACTTTATAAAGAGGTTTTTGGCAGTGACTTCCCACTTAAACCAAAACCCTTTCGAACAAGCCTCATTATTACAGGAACCTTGTGTGGATGGTTGTTAATCAGACATAAAGTCCTGGCCAAATTCAAGTTCTGCAAAGATATTGAATTTCTGTACCTGGTTAATTTACTTGAAGAAATTTTGCCACTGGTCTTTTTTCAATATGACAGCATTTTTTTGCTCTGGTAATCTGGAACTGTACATAAATGTCATGATTCGTCTAGCCATTATTTTCATTATCTGGGAGCGACATCATTATGACAGATCCACTCTATCCATGTTAAGTGACTTGTATCACCAAAAGATCAACTTTCCTGCCTACTATAACTTTAAAGAGCAATGGCTATCAATAATAACAGAAAAGAAGGTAGAAATCTGGCATTCATTGTTACGAAATCACATTTCAACACATTACAGTGGTGATGAGATACATGACACAGCAATTTCTCTGGCTGCTTCTGACACTGCTAGGAAATTTCGTTCTTCCTTTGTGAGGCCATACACCAGAGGTCAATCGGAAAAAAACATGAAACTTGTGGCAGGTAATGTGTTTCACAACTGCAAGGGACAACTGTATCTAGCTTTATTATTCTCTTTTCAAAAGAAAAGTGATACATTTTTAAAAAATTAATCAACTACAACTTTCTCTTTAGTCTTATTTCCAATTTATTCCAGAAAAGACATTGTTTAAAAACTAAGTTGAAGAAAAACCAATCACCCATTAACCCAACTTTGAACTTTACCTTAAGAATGACATTGACAGTGGAAGTCTTAGATCTTAATGCAGGCAGTGACAATGAAATTGCTTCCTCATTGTTTTTAATGTAACATTATTTAAGATATTTAATGCTGTTTGTATATTCTAGTGTTGCCTCTTGAAAACCAATTTTGCAGATATTAATGGAGCTTCATTTAAAAATTTCCATAGTCTTACTCTCTCCTAGAAACTCTTGACCAATGATTTGGTAGATACACGTAACATGCAGATATTTTACAGTGTATGAGTTGCATAGTCCTTTTAAACCCCACAAAAACAAAAACACAAAGATACAGGTTGCTGTCATTCTAGACCATGGTCACAAATTTATACTGAAAAAAAAAAACTTGCATGGCCATAGATACGTATTGTCTTGATTTGCCTCACTTAATGTGAACTTCTAAAACTTGTACAGGCAAAGTTGCTGAGGTGCTTTTGAAATTATTCCAGGATGTTGCTCAAAATATTGGAAAGTCTAAGAAGGTAAGTATCTGCATCATTTTGTAACTCTACACATAAATCTTCTTGTTTGAATTGAATAGATGAAAGCGAAGCTATTTAGATTTCAACGGATAAGCCGCATAAATGTCACCTCATCAATACCTAAGCCAACACTGTCAAGCACACAGGTGAAGAAAATGGATGATGAAAGCTCACCTTAAAGAAGCAGCAAACTAACAAGGCTAACTCTCAATATTACAAAATAAAAGAAGTGAAAAAATTATTATTAACAGTTCATATTTTATCCTTCAGCTAAAAAAAACATGGCAAACCTAATGAAAATGTGATAAAGTTAAATAAAATTAATACTGTTCTACTATGAAGATTAATGGAGGAATCATTAAAGCTTGACTATCACTGTCTTATTCTTAATATTCCTTAAAACTATCTTCTGTGTTTGACAGAAACATTATTTTTGTTACACAGGTCACAGACAACCCTTCCAGTCAAAGTCAAAACAAAAGACAAAAATTCCATCTTCAAACATTCAATGAAATTGTTGATACAAAGTCTCTTCCTCTTTCGTACAAACATCTGGATAGCAACCCACAGTATCCAAATCCAGCCATTTTATGCGACTACAGCAACTGTGCTGTAACTCAAGACACTGACCAATTTGTAAGACTAGCTTGCTGCCACACTTTCCACCAAGAATGTTACCTTCGAAATAACTCTAACTGTCCCATCTGTACTAAGCCTCTGTTAAAGAAAGTAGCCATGCTGGCTGATACTTTTAATCTCAGTTTACTAACACCTACTAAATCGTCGTCATCAACTACCAATGCAGAAACATCCAACTTATCCTCTGAAGAGCCTGACACAGAATTAACTCCTAACAATTCAAGACAACCTATTTTCTATGAATCCGATGAATGGGAACAGTTTGTAGATCATGCTTTAGCTAATGTCACTGTCCCACAACCTCCAAGTTTAAGAGTACAAGGACAACAACAAGAATGTCAACAGCAACATCCAAAGCAGCCACACTGCCAAGACCAAGGAGTCAATCACCAAGCGCAACAAGCAAATCAAAACATCAACATCACATCAGTGAACAGTGCAGGCAGCAAATTCCTTTTTTTTCCACAGTCTGTTTCGCAGGCTACTATGAATGGCAGGAGGGGGTCAAACGCTTGCACTTTCATTGCATTGTACTTGGCAAAAAGTTATCATGCCAACATAGGACACCTACCACCCCCAACACAAATTTCACCTGTGTGGGCTGCTGTTGTGATGTCCTGCATCATTCAGGGAAATTCCACACATGACACTTTAACTGGGGAAGAGCAATTAATTTTGCTGTGGATGATGCAGTCCAACACCTTAGACAAAACTTGGGACAAATTCAAATGGAAGATTCGTTTGACATCACATTAACCAGTGAAGATATAAATGTACCCCAGTCATCAGCAGCATTTTACCTCCAACGTTTAACTCAAGAAGCTAATCTATCTGCAATTCTTATTATCACCGATATGACAATTTGTTTTGTTGCACATGGAGCAAATATTGTGATGTTCGACAGCCACTTGCATGGTAATTTTGGAGCTCTTATTGCCAGTACAACTGTTGAAAACACCGAGAATTTCTTGAAGGCAGTGAAAGCGATGATAAGCCCAAACTACAACATGTGCTCCTTAACATTTGTTAAGTTTGCTTAATTTTCAATAAGGGAACGCGTCCAAATATCGGTAGGCAACCCGATCATGGGAAACGGACCCGATTAATTTTCCGATTGATCGGAATCGGTACCGATCTATAGGCACCAGTTGCCGTTTCCGATTACGATAAAAACTTTGCCGATTCAATCGGAGCCGGTTGACATTCCGATGTTCATATGTGTCATCGTCATATTATTTTATCTGATATGTAAAGTGAAGCGTGTCACGAAACCAAATAATGAAAGAGTCGTTTCACTTCAAAGTAATTTCAATCGACTGTTCCTTTTTCCTACTCCATAACAAATAGCAATATTGTATGTTTCTGCATGTTGTGTTTCGAGTTTGTTGATTTGATGCGTGCCTATACACGTGATTTTCGGCGTTTTGCAGAGGTATTTCCTTCAGTCGATCGCAAACACCATGCTGCTCCATAACATTTATTCTATGAGAATTAAAAGGAGTTAAATATTACGACGCAAAACACCACTGTTCTTCGTTGATATATAGCAAACAAAACACCATACTGAGTAGTGTGTTCTTTACTCGATACTAATTTCTAACAATGCAATCCAAAAACACAACCGGAACTCACTTTCTCGAAACACAGCTGGATTCATAGACTTGTTACAAGTAGACCTCAACGGGTTTCCTAGCGAGCGGAGCGAGAGCAAAACCATGGATAATGTAAAACCACGGGATAAACTTTTACGAAAATTTGCGTCTTTCATTCAACGATCCTAAACGCAAGGTGTAATGCGATCTGAGGCAAAAAATACCGACCAATTAGATTGGGGCCTCAGATTGTCTCCAGGGAATTGGCAACAGGAACTGAAAGATTCCCACACTCGCGAGTCACGGAAGACACGAAACGAAGTTTCATACAGGAGCTACCAAAGAGAGAATGGCTTAGCGACTTTGCTGTATGTTCTGTGAGCTTGAGCATGGTGCCACGTAAAATTGCTTTCCACTCTCAGCACTTAGAAAAAATTGCGCTTGACTCTAGGTGGCTGACTGTTTGACAAAAATCAGAACCTATTTTACCGGAGTGTTCAACTAAAGTAAACTGGCATACATCCGGTAAGTTCGACTCAATTTAATAGCGGAAAGACAATCGAGAAAGAGAAAACCAGTTGAACGCCTCCATCAGTCACTTTTTTGAGTTCATATGCAACCAATAAACAACTTGCAGCTTGATTCTCAGACGATGTCCTCTTCTCTCCTGTGGCAATTTAGCAGTTAAAGTACACAACATGGTAACAACATTTGCATTTTGGTCGTGGATGTTCTGACTTCTATTTTTTCCTTTACAGTCCTAAACTGTTTATTCCTCCAAAGATTCCTATAATCATGCGTTTTGGCTTCCGGTTAGCAAAGGCTCAAGCTATTTTAAAATTATCATTTTTTTTTAAATTATCACATCGTACACTTGCAATGTACATTGCGCCGTCTTTCACTCAAAAGATGCCTGTTGTTTCTTCTCGTGCCCATTTTGATACACAAATTTAATATTTTCTGTTCATACTCTGTCATAGGAAATACAAACAAATGTTCGAAACCGTGACGTTAAATTTCGGTTCAAACAAGACACATTTATAAGAAAGATAAGGTTATAAAAAACAACATTCACGCTTTTGCTTTTGCTTTTGTGACGGGTTATTTGAGCTGCCAGATATTCTTGATGACCTTTGTTAATTGGCCCGATAAAGACTTGAGACACGTTGCCGATTCCCTTTCATTCGGTGCCGATAAAATCGGGTCCGACCTTCAACGGAATCGGAAAAAATCGGTGCCCAATTGATCGGCATCGGTATGACCCGATGCCGATATTTGGACGTGTTCCCTAAGCTTACATGTAAGTTTAAGTTTTAAGTTTTCCGGGATTTAAAACATAGGCTCATTTGATGAAATCAGAAATGACATTAATAACTATTTTCGTCAGATTTTGTTTGTTCTTATTACAGACCTTAACTCTTTGCGAGAAAATGTGAGTTTATTTGATGTAAGAAGTTAGAAGAAGCTTTCATCTGTCATGAAAGAGAACCATGAAATGTACGAGTTCATCAACGAGAGCAACCAAACAATGTTGTATTTTGCAGAACAAGCCAGAACCTAAAGTGTATGGTCAGTATTCAATGAAATAACCAAGTGTTCATTAAAGCAGGTGTTAGTATAAAAGTATTCTATACTACAAACTTAAGGTTAGATTTTTCAGCCAACACGATTTGCATCCACTGCGCGCCGCGTCATGATCATTGATCAACAAAATTAATACAACCGACAGTCCGGGAATATTAAGACAAATGCTTATTTACTCATACTTACAATTCATGTTATAAGTTCCTCTTCTTCGTCCCTTTCATCACCAACGAACTTCATTGAAGTAAAAAGAAAATTTCGCTTCTACCTCACAAGAAGGCACTGCCGTCGACACAGCCACATGCAGGTTTTTTGAATCGAACGAAGTGATCCCCGCGCAATTTCTCGCGCATGCTCAGACGTTTGACCGCGGTGTGGTTTACAGTATGCCGTTAGAAAAGAGTTAGGGGAGGTTAAGGGAGGGGAGGGGGAGAGGCTATGTTTTGTCTTTGTGCTCTTTGTCTCTGGTTAGTTACCCCTAGATGAAAATGAAACAACCGTTTCTGAGGGTACTCATTATTTACCTTTTGGATCAGCATGTGTCAGCAGTTGAATGTCATGCTTCTCACTGAATGCTACAAGATCCTGAAAAAATAAATGAAAAATAACTTTAAAACTTTAAAAACTCAAATTCAAATTCAAGGTAAATAAATTTAGAGAACTTTCCTAAGGGAAGACATTTATACTTTGTCATATACATTATTACACTGGCATATAAAAAGTAGCTTCTACAGGCAACAGCCCATTCCCATACAAAAAAGGAAAAGAAAAGAAAACATTGACAAGAAAATGGTGGCACTGGGAAGTTACCGGTATAATATCAGAAGGATGGGGCATGCAAAGGAATACATCGTGTGTCCCCCTCACATGCCTTGTTCTCTCTGTTGCACCCATATTATGCAAGCGCTTGCTACATAGGCTAGTGTTACACTTATCACTTTAATGCAGCCAGTGGCTGAATTGCAAAAGAACCAGATTTGAGATTGGACCTCAACAGGTTCACCCACAAACCACTCTAAGCAACCTCAAAAGGAAAAATGCAGCACTATTAGTTTAACATGTTCACCTGACCTGTAGCAATTTAAGTCGATCATAACATTATAAATTACCTTTGGCATCACGCAACACGAAGCAAGATTGACTTGGTTGATCCCAGGCTTGATCTGCAAGGAATTATTTGCAAAAATCAGTGCAATAAGTTAAACATAGGTTATTCATGTACATGAACATTTAGCGGTGAAATGCTGCCGATCAGAAACAAAATCAAAACTAAATAAGTAATAACCATAAAATGAGATAAACTGAAAAAAGATAATAACGTACCCTTGCTGACTGATAAAGTTTTTCTAGCGTTGGCTTGTCCAGGTCACAAACTCCTAGATCTTTGATATATCCGCTGTCTGATAGAAACTCCATTTCCTAAAAGTTTGGACAGCACAGTTTGTAAATAAGACCTTCAGTCATTTAATTTGACTGATGAAGAGGAAGAAATAAGATTGAAATAACCTCAAACTATTTCAGATCAAATTATCTTTGCTCTAAGAAAGAGATATTTCTTAATAACTTTATTTGTGTAGTCACTGAGGATAGCATTTCAAAGTGGATAAAGCAGTTTTTTAGAACACTTCCATATGTAACTTACATTTAAAAAAAAATCACTATTGGGTGTTATAATCATGCAGTTTTAACAACAAGGTAAAAAGAGTTAAACGTACCTCCCAGAAGCCCTTAAGAACTTCAAAAGCATCTTCACCAGACATCTCTGGCAATGCTAAGAACAAGGTTTCCACAGACTCCACTCCAAGCTCACACATTGCTAGTAAGAGGGGAAACAAATTTGAAAACATTATTTCCTAAACAGTTTAAGGGATAGAACTGTGACCAATAATATTCAATGCTCCAAGGATAAAGAACCCTCAAGCCTCACCTCTGAATAGTGCATCCTGGATAATGGCAGGTTTGAGTTCAATTGCGAATACTTTCACTGTAATCAAAAGGAGAATTGATGATGTTTAACAATTTATTTTTACGTTTCAGGCAGAGAGTCAGTGAAATTATTTTGTGATATTAAAGTAAGTTAGAACCGGTTCAAACGTCTCATTTCACAAGTGCCAAATCTAATTATGCAAATGAGCAAGAACAACAGATTTTCATAATTAGCATTAGATTCAGCACATGTGAAATGCGATGTTTGAACAGGGCCTAAGATGTAATAAATTAAAGCTAGGGAAGAAACAAGCATAGCAAAATGTCTCATCAGAATAGTAAAAAAAATATTACCTGAAATTTTGAGATGTTCCCTTTCTCCTCGCTCTATTTTTTCCACAAACTTTTGGTTCACACATCTCAATGCCTTTTTCTAAAATAACATAAAATTAGAAAACTAATGATTTCTAATGTCTCCTGTTTTCATAGTAAAAAGCAAGGAGTTACTAGATTTCTCTGTAGTATTTCTGATGGGCAACCAAGGCATTTATAGTCTGGTAGACAGAAGCACTACTTAGCTCTGACACCGCTACACTAAAAACACAACTCTGTCTAGTCACATGACCTCAAACTTCCTGCACTAGGAAAGTCCCGCATGTACACTACAATCTCTTCTCGTTTCTCCCTTGTGATAACAGATAATAAATTATTATTCTTGTATTCTTGAGTAATTATTGCAACTTACTGGAATAAATTCCTCTTCATTGTTGTTCCCAGGCACTAAGCTGCTCAATGTTGTTCCAATGCTTTCAGATAGCTACAATAATATTGAGAACACCACATATTAAACTGATGTCCATCTTTAAGTTTTGTGATAATAATCCCTGTTTTTGAAAGTAATGTAAGTACTTTAGGAATGAGGAGATGCTTTGGGTTTGGGCGAGTTAACTGAGTTTTTTAAAAATATAATATTCAATTGAGTTAATTCAATATCTTTTATTTATTGAAGGCAAAATAATAAGACATTCGAATGCTAATTAACACATGATGGTGGACTACTGCTATCGAGCAGAGAAAAATGAAAATACATGTCTATCACCCCACCCTACACTAATGGCCTGACTAATACATTTTTTTTAAATGTAATACAGTGTAAGTGTTCTTAATATATTAACTTACGTAACTGTTTAATTAACTAAACTTATATTGAGGCAGGTACATTTTTTTAAATTGTTGACTCGCATTTTAAACAAAATCACTTCGGTAGCAAATTAATGATTTTTGTTTATTTTAGGCACAAAGGCCAAAAATAACCCATATGGACATGTTGGTTCTATGGATTGCATTTTTCTTGACAATGAAGCTTAAATTGCTGACTCACGGGACGAACGCGAATTCATCACGCATACAGTTGCCTTTCAACGATTTTCTAATCCGACTAGTTTAATGTTTATAATGCACGAATGAGTCTATTTTGGTTTTAAAAACTGCTTTGTATCGATTTCTGATTTTCGTGACGAAAGAATCTGCGAAGCCGGCTGGGTTATTGTTTACACAGAAGGACTGTAAATAGTGTGTGACAACAGAAAAATATAAGCCTAAAAAGTTCCTTAACAGAGGATTCAATGTAAGAGACTGTAGGAAGCATGGAAAATTTATTTTTTACCCAGTGTCGACGAAAATGAAGATCATGAAGGGCTCTAAGCTTGTACACTCTCGCGTGCTCGAATTAAAAAATCTCACCAAAGACTCAGAACAAACCTCATCCGATGAACTAGGTGTAGTCTTCCGTTTGATCCTGTTCCAGTTGGAAATGTTGCCTCCGTGTATATACAACTTCTTGGCGAATTTGAGAGCTTTTTCTGTGCTAAATCTTTCGTTTAAACCGTCGTTAATACTGACACCATTTTCCATGGGTTCGTTCGCCATAATCGATTGTTGTGGTTGTGTCGAGGAAACCGCTGAGTCGTCCAATATTTATACTTCTTTCCCACTTAGCTTTGCAGGCGTCGTGTCACGCTTTCTTGTTCCACGACCTCTTCAAACTTTGTCGAGAGGAAATATTTTCGGTTTTGCCTTTCCCGGAATATTCTGGCGTTTTTGTCCAGCTGTACTTTTTAGGGTTTTCTGTGTTCTATATTAACGTCTTATGCAACGATGTCAGCTGAGGTGGAGAGTATTTTGAGATCATTTTGGGAGTGGCGTTTGAGGGAGAGTCCAGAATTCGCGACGCAGATTGGCGTTCATACTTTCGACAGTTGCCTAGATGTTCATAGTTTGGATGCATATGCCAAGCGTAAGGTAAAATATTCGCTTACCGCAAAGATCACATGACTATTGTGGGTGTCTAGAAAACGACGACCTAGAAAACAAAGACCTACGACCTAGAAAACGACGACCTACTAGAAAACGACGACCTAGAAAACGACGACCTAGAAAACGACGACCGAGAAAACGATGACCTAGAAAACGATGACCTAGAAAACGACGACAGGGATGGGGTAGCTCGAAGGATTAAGAGGTTATAGGGGTACAGAAGGCGGGAAATAAGAGGACGATACGAGGGAATTATGAAGGGGTGATCTAGAGGTGGGCGAAGAAGGAAAAGTACAGAAAAATAGTAAATATTATTTGTACCGGCTAAGGGTATGAAGCCAAGGAATAAAACGGGGCGTCTGGAAAAACCGGAAACCGGAATCCGGAATAGGAACGGGAATGGGAACAGGAACCGGAACCGGAACCGGAAACAGCAACGGAACAGAAACAGCAATGTGAAGGGGAACCGATACAAGAACAGGGATATAATTTACTTTAAATTATTTTAATTCGAATTCAATTTATACAAAAAATAAGAACACTACTCTGGTATCATGCTCCCCACCGAATCTCTTTATAATACGGCAGCAAGGAGGTAGAAAAAGCCGCAAGTTAAATAAGTAAAGCAACAGCTTTGCGAGTGCATCGTATCGCGCTTTCTGTCAAATTCCTCACCGCGTATGCACAACTATGATGTAAATGATCAAATCTTAAGTTCTCTTAAGAACGTGAACGACAGGCAATAAATTTTATTGTGTCTTTCTGAGCTCGGACGCGTCTCCAGTTTCATTTCCCAACCTTTAATAGACTCGGCAATTTGGAATTAATGAGAAATAGTTTGAATTAAGACCAATTCAGTTTCTCAGTGGCGTTTTCGCTGGCGTTGCCGTCGTCAGATCTTAAGGTTCCTTTTGTCTCTCACAGGAAGGTGGTTATCACATGTTAATATTATTTGTCAGACCATGTGTATCACGAGACACCCATCGGAGACGTTTATTGGGCTGCCATACACCTCAGGTTTGCTCCATAGATATATTGTGCGGTGCTAAATTGGGAAGTTAACCAGAGATAGATAGTCCACAGCTTAAAAAGGGTATTAACATGTACTTCCTCCCCTCCCCCAAAACCCATCTCAGCGGCCAGTACTTCATCTACCTCAACCGCGTGCAATAGGGACCTTAATAAGCAAGCAGAACGTTGACGTCGAGGACATTAAAAATGGAAACTGGAAGTGGATGTTTTCTGTCTTTAGGTGCTCTGACTCAACAAATTCGCACACTGGAAGGCAAGAGGAAGAATTCAGATTCGTTGTGTGAGACAGAAGCGTTCCATCAAGCGACGGTCAGCGTTCTCGTTGCTTAAGTTCGCTATTATGTTTGACACGAAAACACAATGTGTCATAGGCTAAAGATAAAGAAAGGTTAATTAGATTAACATTTCAAGGGTGTTTTCTTGTTTCTTTAATTATTTCTCTGGCTTTTTATTTATATCACGATTATATCTTTTTCTTTTCATATTCTATACACTGTTTATATTTCCGTTCCTATTCCGGTTCCTATTCTATTTTTCCCTTATTTTTCGTATATAATCTGAACAGGAATTAAATCCAGATTAAAATCCCTGCTTTTATATAGGTTTCTCTTCCCATTCCGGTTCCTATTCCGGTTCCGGTTCCTGTTCCTGTTCCTATTCCCGTTCCTATTCCGGATTCCGGATTCCCGCTTTTCCAGATGCCCAATAAAACGGTGGAACTGGAAATGCAAGGTGCGCGAGGTCTCCCCTCTGTTTCGTTTATCAAACAAGCGTTGCCTGTTTGTTATCGGATAGATTTATTTGATGACAAGAATTGTATTAGCTTATTGTGTTTCAAACCAGTTTTTCAGTAGAATCGAAGTGAGAAAGAAAATAATTTACAGTCTGTCTATAAATCCGCTTACCTGAAAAATCTGTTAAAAGAATTTGCTAACCTGTAAAGAGCGATTGTTGTAACGACCCGCCACAGAAGTAAGTTAACATTGAAGTTTTCTGAATTTAGCCACGAGATTAAGACGATTTGTGTTTGTTCTGATTGCGAATTATAAATGTATTTCTTTTAGATCGAAAAATTATTAAAGCTTGGTGGTCATTGGACCTAACCAGTTCCTAAGGAAACACCCTCCCCCTCTAGAGCTGGCTGGGGTGGTGGACAATAAAGTGTTTACCAAGAGAGGATAACCTCTCTTGGTGTTTACTGATTAAAAGTATATCGGGTTAGTTTCATGAGCGATCCCGGAGTGTGTTAATAAAAAGAGGTTTGGGGAACGAAGTATTTCTAAAAGTCAAATTTCGGAAATTTTCACGTTTAGGCGGAGATGCTCGATTGATTTATTGATTAGCGTAAACCTTCGTTACATGTACCCCGCGAGATGCCTACATCTATTTTTCTTGCGTTATTTTCGTAACGCGGTTTATAAAACCGTCTCTCGCATTTTTAAGCAGCAGTTACAGAGTTTCTAGTGTCGTCGCAGGAGCTATTGTTTTGTCTTGGACATTGCATTGTGCATTGCGTGAAAGTGATGGAAGAATTAAAAATGAACCGAAGTGAAATTTTTAATTTTGCTCTGCGGCGTTGTCTCTATTTCTCATGATGTAATAATTTATTTCTGAACAATTCAAAAGTTCTGCCGGAGATCTCACTGCATATATACCACGCTCTCGGACCTGTGAGGAAACAGAAACTCCTAGGATGATACGATTCAAATCTTACAGTTCAAATACAGTTCAAATCTGATGACATGTCAACCTTCATTGTGTCCCAGATAATATTTCACAATTCTCGTTACCGGTATGCTGCCGTTTCATGTATGGAAAGGTACGAGAAAATGTTGAAGCCCTTCTTTCTTTATTTTCAAAATATAAACTGTTTGTTTACTGTGTTGAGCTGTGAACGCAAAAACGGCTCGCCTGATTTATTTCCTGTTTGATTTATGTGGGCTTGAACTTCTCGCTATAAACGACGCGCCAGTGAAGCAGTGTATATTATTTAGGTCATTAAGATTTGATGGAAATTTGTTTAAATTGATATCAGGATAATAAATAGGTCAAAGCAAAGCTTTTGCTTCCAGTAGTCAGTCATGTTGAATCATGACTTCATTGACCATACTAAAGGAAAATTTGACTAGAGAAACTTTTTTAGTGGAGCTCTCACGCGCTCGCGTAAAGGGGGCACAATTGGTAACAAATTTGGTTACCTTTGCATGGGTGCCATTCCATTCAATCAAAACGTCTGGTTTAAATTTTCGGCAACTTCCTTGCAGTACCGAATGGAACAGCACTTTCGCAATATAATAACCAAATTTTCGAAAATTATCATTGGGAAGTTTTCTTTCCGCATTCAAATTTGCACCCGAATGTCTAAAATTTCTGGTTGAAAGGTTCGCATTTCGGAAACTTTTCCAGAAGTCTGGGAACTTTTCCGGGAAAATACTGTACCAATTGTCGCTGTTTCCAAAGTTTCTTAAGTTTTGGGTGAATGGAAAGCGCCCAAAATGCATCCAAGAAATTTTGGTTCTGAGAGAATTGTCTGCACGTACTACGATGTGCAAAAAAGTGTGCTGCACGTGCATATTAGAACTATTGACCTTAGCATTACTTATAACCATCCCCGGGTAACTAGCGGCTATGAGCGATTTGCGTGGGTGTTTGGCACTTTTGATAAGATGACTTTGAGATTTGCTATGAATTTGTTCGGGGACGGGGCATTTCGCACACTTCTATTAAGCCTTTCCCCCCCCCCCCTCCCCGCGGTTTTTTTTGTTAGGTCGTCGTTTTCTAGGTCGTCGCTTTCTAGGTCGTCGTTTCCTAGGTCGTCCCTTTCTAGGTCGTCGTTTTCTAGATCGTTGTTTTCTAGGTCGTCGTTTTCTAGGTCGTTGTTTTCTAGGTCGCCGCTTTTCAGGTCGCCGCTTTTCAGGTCGCCCCTTTCTAGGTCGCCGCTTTCTAGATCATCGCTTTCTAGGTCGCCGCTTTTCTAGGTCGCCATTTTCTAGATCGTTGTTTTCTGGGGTCGCCGCTTTTCTAGGTCGCCGCTTTTCTAGGTCGTCCCTTTCTAGGTCGTTGTTTTCTAGATCGTTGTTTTCTAGGTCGCCGCTTTTCTGGGTCGCCGCTTTTTTAGGTCGCCCTTTCTAGGTCGCCCCTTTCTAGGTCGCCGCTTTCTGGGTGGATGGCTTTTTCTAGGTCGTTGTTTTCTAGGTCGTCCCTTTCTAAGTCGTCGTTTTCTAGATCGTTGTTTTCTAGGTCGTCGTTTTCTAGGTCGTCGTTTTCTAGGTCATCCCTTTCTAGGTCGTCGTCTTCTAGATCGTTGTTTTCTAGGTCGTCGTTTTCTAGGTCGTCGTTTTCTAGGTCGTTGTTTTCTAGGTCGTTGTTTTCTAGGTCGTCGCTTTCTAGGTCGTCGTTTTCTAGGTCGTTGTTTTCTAGGTCGTAGCTCTTCGTTTTCTAGGTCGTCGTTTTCTAGACACCCGACTATTGTTTGTTTTGTTTTTATACGCAAACGAAATAAAGCTCCCGATATCACAAAATTCTTGGAAGTACTGTATTTTAGATCAGAACTCGGGCTTCCGCCATTAATTTTCTTCCAGACCAGGGCGTTACCAGTGTCCATAAAAATCAATAATTGACGATCAAATTCGATACTAATCAATAGAAATCAATAAAAATTGACCACAAGATTGATCGTCATTATGGATTCGATCGATTTTGATCGACGTGTATCAATATACGAAAAAGGTGTGTGGTGGAAGAAAAGACTGCATGTTAAAGTTTGTGTTGACTTTGTTTTCTTACAAGCTGCACAGTGATTTTTACAGTTTGTTCCCTGTTAGCAGAGGCCTCTTTTCCTAGAAAGAAGCCTGTGCTAGCAGGGGATACACAGACTTGCCAACCCCTAAGAGGCAAAAATCAGAAAAATCTTTAGTTTCTGACTCGTGACCGGCATCTCAGTCAAGAGTCAACCAAGATGTCAGTTGATACATCAGTCGACAGTCCCCCAAAAGATACATGATCCAAGCTGGAAAAGTAGTGAGAACTTGAAAAAAGAGATGTCCCAAATTTCCTAGCCTGATTCTCAGATGTCCGAGGTCGTTCGCGGTCCCTTTCGCTTCAGAGGGAGGGAAGCGAAAGGGAACGCGAACGACCTTGGACGTCTGAGAATAAGGCTACAAATTTCCTAGTGGAAAGACGTACGTCTTACGTAGTGGATTTTGGGTATTATACCATGTAAGCCTCATCTTTTAAAGTTGGAGCGGAAAATATCACCTATCTCTTCACGTGGGAATCTTAACCAACACCTGTGCTCTTTCCGCACCATCCAGTTGAAGGGATACTGGTAAACTGGCACACGTGAATTATTCCGCACCATCCAGTTGAAGAGATACTGGTAAACTGGCACACGTGAATTTCTAGAAATATCTGATGTTGGAAGGAACTTTTGTAAACAAAAACCTCTCAACCTCTTATACGTAAGTGGATGTGGCCAATCAGAAATCAGTTCCTGGACCTTTGAAACGAAAAACGGGCTCACCAACCACTCATTTAGGAAGTAAACTTCAAACTATGTTAATGTAGTATAGTTGAGTACGTACACAAGAGTGGGACAAATTTGCTGTTTTTATGCTAGAGAAGTTACCGGAAAGTCGTCTGAGAGTTTAAAGTTGTCTTGAGACGACTTTATTGTCTATTAAAAAAGACGCTACTTAAGACAGACGTATTTAATGTCTGATGACAATAACGACTTTAATGTCTCAGACATGAAATACATCCTGCATTAAAACAGGGCATTGTAAACTGGGATGCATTTATTTGCAGCTCATCAAGAGATGACTTTGAAGAGTCAGTGTGCTGTATCTTTTCCGTAAAACTCTGTTTTCTTTTTAATGTTATCCACTTTTATGCATCCCCTTTTTACACCAGTGGACCTTAATTAAAGTCTCAGATGTTAAATATGTCAAGACAACTTTAACATCTCTAGCATAAAAATGGCCAATTTAAAGTCTTTATACAGTGTAGTGTTTTAGCTGAGGCCAGGTAGTGACTCACAAAGCTCATGATAATTAATATTAATCACTGAGTTTACTTGTACTGGTTATCTATTTGTAACTGTTTTTTTAAACTTCAGGAAGACTGCAAAGAATTCTTGAAGAGATTAAATGCAGTTAGTACAAGTGATATTTCTAAGGTAAACTGACCATTTTCTGAGTATTTTAACATTTCTCTTGTAGAATTAAATTGCTTCAGGCAAAAAATGAATGTCCTCCAAGCTTCTACAAGGGGTTTTGGTCATTATATGGGTTAGGAACAGGTGATTTCTGTTGCATGGCAAGATTCTAGCTCACTCCCTTTTCCTGATGTTGCAGAGCCCTTACGTCACTGCCCTTGACTCGTGTTCCTTCAAGAATTTGTTAGTATCTTTGCCCAAACTATCTCCTGTCCACAAAGCTTTATTATTAAAAAGGATATTATTTTTAAGTGGCACATGCATGAAGGCCTGGGTTGTAATCTGCAATAGACCTGCAATAGACTCCAGGAAGGAGGGAAACTCCTTTTAGCATTCTACAGACACCAACCACAAGAAAATTGGGTGTCCTGTGGCACACATGTCCCTTTAACTTTGTATTATAAAGGGGCAGGGTGTGTTGGTTTAACTGGTCATTTTTTTGCTTCATTAGGATCCCAGTAAACACCTTCTTTTTATACATGGTACATGTAGATACAGCATGGGGCAAAGGGTTTATCAAGTAACTATTTTGTTTGAAGATCAGTAGAATATTATTAATATTATAATTACAGTGGGTAAGGAATGGCCATATCGTCCCGACACTGAGGATGAGCAAAAGTCCTCACATGGTGCTTGATACAGTAATTTTGTTTATTACTTTTGTCATGACCAGCAGAAACTGGCTTTTATTAACCCATTCTCTCCTCCCTTCTTTTTTCGCTTTTCTTGCCTCATTTTTTTTTCTCTTGCTGGGCATTTAGTAGGCTTCATTTTGGTGGAAAGAGTTTTTAGGAAAGCTTTTAGGATCTTAGGATTAGGTGAAAGGAAAGGTAGGTGGGTAATGGAACAAGATTTTCATGGAGATTTTCAGGTCCTTGTCACGTGGTTTTTTGCTTCTTTCTCCGGTGTCCTTGACTGAATTGTGCTCATTCTGGTATGGTTTGAAAGATCTCTTCACTCTGCACACGTGTGCGAAGAAAGTTGTCCTTGACCGTTAAAACTGATGACGTCACAAAGGGTAGAAAGGATCTGGATCCGAACGGGCGGTTACGGGCGGTTCAGGGGCGAATGGGTTAATCAAAAAACCTAAAAATGGCCTTTTACCAACTTTTTCAGCTGATTTTACATGAAATAGACAGATTTGGTTGTTTTATGCTGAAAAGTGGATTTTTTTCAAAAAGCTTGGTACTCTGCTTAACCCATTCGCTCCTGGAGATTTTGCCGAAAAACGCGTTTTGAAGCTAGTCGAGTGGTTTTCTGGTCACTCTCGTGCTATAAAGAGCTAAAACTTACGGGCGGTTCAGGAGCGAATGGGTTAAGCCAACTGCTACCAATGATATATGTAAAAATGGTCAGCTACAGGTTCAAATTGACTAAAGAGGCATGATAAGGCCATAGGAAAAATCTTTCTAATTTAACGACTGGTAAGCTTTTAGCTGCCTTTAGTTAATGACAGCTGGCCTGTGTTCATCACTACTTTTGGGTATTAATCTTATCATTCATTTTAGACTGATGCCTTAAATGTGAAGCTGCTTCAAAGAGAAATCGAGATGTTTCTGGAAGGGTCAAATCATAAAAGGTTAGATAAATGGAATTCAGGTGTTTTATAGCTTTCTAGTTCTCTTTTACAATAAAACTCAAAAACCCATGAACATCTGAAATATTTTGGGAGGATTAATTGTGCTTAATCAATAACTTAACACAATTGGATGGTTTCATCATCATCTCATAATAATTGCTATCTGGCTCCAAGTGTAGAGTTTCATGTCATTTTTAAGTAAAATGATACACTGTATACCTTCTACTACTTATTTCTTTTGTCTTATTATTATTATTTTTTATAGACCTGGGCATTAATACTAACTAACACTTATAAAAAGGGGACTGCCTTGCTGGTTTCATTGCAACAAGACAACAAAGGAACAATTTGGTCTTATATAAGTGATTGTTAATTTTTATGCAGAGGGACTGAGATGAATTTCAAATATAACACCGTTTTAACTGGAAGGAGTTATGAGTATCAATATTGCAAGGAAAAAGTTTTGGACTACAAAAGGGCCTTTGTAACATATTTTCAGGTGGCCAGAGAAAATTGCTACTGCCCCTGATGTGGCAATGTTATTCAAAGTAGGTGACGTGCAGTGCAAAACAAGGCAATCACCTTAATTTTAAAGATTAAAGCCATTTAATTAAAAAATGGTGTAATTTTCCTACAGTCACAATGCTTATTATTATTTTCTACTCATGATAACTGTGTGGCCTTTGTCTTATTTTAGCTACTTGTTTCCTCTAATAAATCTAGAGGGACCCCAGCTGGAATTTTTTACACGGCTGATTTCCTGGATGAAATTTGAAACCAAGGAGGATTATGAAAAATATTTTTCAAGGCTGAATGCTTTCCCAACTCAGGTGTGTAATACCATGGTACTATAAGAGAAGAGTAAGGAGCAACCATAATAATGGCAATGGTTAAAATGTCTCTCAGAAAAAGAATTGTCACTCTTTAAAAATTTATTGGGTTTATTTAGCCTCACTCAATTTGTGAAATACAATGTAGGTAAAAGTTCAAAAAGGAAAAGATAATCTCATCCTAGTTGTTCAAGTCCTCCATTAAATGTCACATCAGTAATTTTTGCTTTGTAGTTGTGCAGTTGATGTCATGATCAGTGAAAAAAAAAAATTATGTTTCAAACACAGCACATGTAATGCTGTTGATGTAGCATTTTTGATGATGTTGTCATTGTTGTCTTCATTGCTTAAGCTTCCTAGGTTTGAAAAAGCCACTTGGTTTACCTTTGATCAAACTGATCTTTCTCTGTGAGGTGATGTAACTTGTTTACTTTTTCTTTCTATAATGACCAGGCCTCTGAGATGATTGTATTGCTGGAAGAAGGAATCAGAACACACTATGTACCTCCTCAGCTTACTGTCGTAAGTGTTTCAATAAAAGCATAATGGGAAACAGACTGAGATGCCATCTATCTTGAGGAGAGGGCTTTTGAGAAGATCCTGTTAATGGTTAATGCTAGTTATAATGGAAGGGCAGTCCTAATCACAACTCAGTTTGTATATAGGGTGGGGTGGGGGGGAGGGGGGTAGCTGTACGGATGCTTTTCTCTGTCTTCTCTCAATCCAGCATAAGGTTAATCAGTATCTTGATACCCCAGAGTGCAAGGCAGTACGTTTACTTGCGATGGACTTTAGTAAAGCATTTGACTGCTTGAAACACAACCTTTTGTTTGACAGAAACTGAAACAGCTGAGTAAGATGTCACTCACATGTTGCATGTTCCATGAGATGTTACTCATCAGAGTCTTTGCTAACTGTATATCAAACAGATTGTTTTTTTTAGCATGACAAGATCATGATGTCTATACATGTATATGTGGTGTGTTTATAGCATCAGACTCTGATGAGTAGGATCTAACCCGCATGTTGCATGTTTGTTTAGATGCTACTCATCAGAGAGTCTATGCTAACTGTACAACAAACAGATTGATCTTTTTAGCATGACAAGATTAGAAGGTCCATACATGTAATAACAATAATAATAATAATAATAATAATAATAATAATAATAATAATAATAATAATAATCCCAGCCAAAATTACAGTATGTAGAGATCAATCTGAAATCTACAACTACTGATGGAGTCAACTTTCTAAGAATAAATTCATTAATGTTTTCTTGGGAGTTATGCTTGACCTGGTTTGACTGTAAAAGGGGTTGTTCAATATAATGAACAAATTTCCCCAATCCCTCTGGCAGTTCGTTAATCGAGCTTCCGTTGTATCTAAAGTATCTAGCAAAGAACAGGGGGCAAAAAAGTACAAAAATACCAGGATCAGGATCTGCTGTGCAAAAATTAATGTTGCCCACATATTTTTGCGTGGCGACATGTGTGGTGTGTGTGGCCGAGCAGTTAACACCTCGAACTCTGGATATGGAGGTCCGGGGTTCAAGCCCCGCCTGTTGCATTGTTTCCTTAGAGAAGGAACTTTACTCCACTTTGTCTCTCTTCACTCAGGTGTATAAATGGGTACCGGTGACATACTGCTAGGAGGTAACCCTTCGATGGACTAGTATCTTGTCCAGGGGGAGAGTAGCAATACTCCTAGGCTTGCTTCATGCTACAGAAACCGGTATAAGCTCTGGCCGTGTGGGTCCTGGCTCATGTGCGCCTTTACCTTTTTACATATTTTTGCGTGTGAGAGAGGTTTTACGTAGTAGAGAGTCTCCGCTAACTGGACATCAAACACCTCTCTATGTTTATAGTTGCACGTGGAAGGGTATTATTTTTTTATATCTCTGCGGAGGAATGATAAACAGCAGCAAATTATACAGCATTAATATTTCTCTTAGACTGTGTAGCAAGTGTTTTTGCAGCCCAATAACTCAATAATGGAAACACTTGCTTTGCAGGCTTTATTTCTCTTTAAACCTGCCCTCTCAGAAATTTGCTATCTCTTCAGTGTGTCAATCATGTCGTCTGTCTAGGGTTCAGTGTTAGAGAGAGCATGATATTGTTGAAGGAAAGGAACTTTCTGCTGATAATACCAAGCTAATAATAGTAATAATAAACATTGATAGTAGTGATAATAATAATAATAATAATAATAATAATAATAATAATAATAATAATAATAATAATGGATAACAAAGCATACTATTAAAAACTTTTTTATTTATTAATTTTGTTTTAAAAAACAGTCATTTTAAGCACCATTTACAATATTGTTTTGATGTTACAAAAATACGTTGAAAATTTCAATTTAAAAAATTCATCTCAATTGAAAAAAATCTTTTCAATCATGAACAATTCGTTTCAGTTAAAAGCAATTAATAATAATGATAATAATAATAACAATAATAGCAGTGCATCAAAAAACTAAATTTCTTCGTCGAAGTTCATCATTTAGTGGGTTGCAACACAATTTCTAAAACCATGATAAAGTTTCTTTGAGGATTCAATTAAGTTAGTAAAACTATGATATATGGAGACCAATCAAGCGTATTTTTTGTGTTCGTAATGACAACTATCTCAGCTTTTGTAATAATAACCAACCTGTTATTGTTAAAGAAGTGTTCACGTCATTTTGAGGCTTCTATGCAGACATTCTATTGCCTCATCATGCAATTTCAGTAGACTGTTTTTACATGAATGCAAAAAATGTCCGAGGGGGAGAAAAATATTATTCATCTCCCTCTCATTCTCTGAGCAGGATTTGATAAATTTGATAAATGGAGGAAATTGGGGAGAGTGCTCAATAAGAATGTGCTAAATGTACAGTTTCGGAGTCATAAAATCCAGAGGATTCTGGGTACAAGATTGTACACATGCACAAAATCAGCCCAATTTATTTTGAACCCACCATTTGCATGTTTAGAGTCGAAAAAGAAATCTGTAGTCTTACAAAACTGGGTAGGGAAATGAACGGATATTGTCTTAAACAGGGATTTGAAGAACTTTGCAGGATTCCCCTAGTTCCCTTCATGGCCTCCTCAGGTATTAAACCTATGTTTTTTCAATTTTCTACTACATGTACTCTAAAGGCCCATGTTCCTGAACAAATTATGAAAGTGATAAATGCAGTATTTACAGAAGATAACAGTGTTTTTACACCACTGAAGAAGTTTCCAGAAACCTTTTCAGAGGAGGAAAGGTGTGTTCTGCAGTTTTTGTAGTAGCCAAGGTTTTCTTGAAAATAAGGTAGTCTGCTATGCAACTGTTTCTTGGGAAGGAGCGTTGCGTGACGACACAATGAACGGCTGTGAAGCAGAAGACTTGGGACTCTGAGGGTGAAATGATAATTACTTTAAGTTGCCTTTTTTTTATCTAGTTGCATTTATACCCTTGGTGCCTCTCTCTTATTGATCTAACCCGGTACATGTGGTGTGCAGTCCTAAGCAGGCTGTACAAATTCACTATTAATTAGCGTCTTGAACATGGCCGGTATGAAAAGTAGGCAGTGTACAGTTTGCTGGAAAGACGTCCGGCACCGTTGTTCTTAATCTGCTAGATTCCCGTCTGTTCTGAATTGTCAAATTGTGGCGGATCGCGTGCTCACTTATTACAATCCTGAATCTCGTGTTCTTTCTTGGCTGAATTCCCGAATCCCTTTGAAATGGCCTAGGGAGGTAAGGACAATTTTGAATCCGATCAGTTGTGTCACTTACTGTATTCCCTTCACAGGGCGTCATTCAAAGAACGTGGTGTTAGACTGATAGAGGAAAAAGTGAAGCCCGCTTTTAAGAAGATCCATGACTTTTATTTACATGTGAGTAGAAGTTGAACAACTGAATGTTGCTCGCTCTAGAATATGGTTATTTAATACAGTGCAGTTATTTACTACAGTGCAGAGTGGTTAATGCTGCCAAAGAATTAATATCCGTGTTCTGCTTATGGTTTGCAGAAGTACATTCCCCAGACCAGGCAGTCCATTTCATGCAGTGAATTTCCAAATGGAACTGCATTTTACAACCAGGTAAGAAGTGTAGAGATGGTATTATATTGTATAAGAGCTGACCCGAGAAGGACTAGCTCAGTTGGTAGAGTGCTTGACTTCAGAGTGAAGGAAGTTGTGGGCTGGATACCCAAGGCTGAACCAATATATCCAGGGTCTGAAATACAATGGTACTGGGTTTGCTTTGCAAATGACAAGACGTTCGTGTTGCTCGGACGAGCACGTAAAGTGGTGTTCCCTCCCCGGTGGAAGACATGATTTAGTGTATTCAATATTATTTTATGTGCAGCTGTAGTACTTTCGTGCTAAATACACCGATGTACATTGACAGTCCAATTTTTTGTAACACACAAAAATGAGTACTTGTAATATTATCATGGTGTGGCTTCCTCATGAGTTGACGGTTTTTTTTTTTTTTTTTCTGTAACATGCTATTTCGCATTAAAACATAGTAATTCATTGTAACATACACTCTATGTAGCTCTTTCATTAATTGACTCTTAAATACCACAATTATTCAATGCTGAATCAGGTGTTAAAGTTCCACATTGCCTGTGATATGACAGCACAAGAAGTTCATGAATTGGGGCAGGCTGAAGTCCTACGAGTAAGGTCAAGAATGGATGAGGTAAGTACACTTTGCGGTGTTAAGATTTTGGACATTTTAATCCTGTTGGCATCATAACTAATGCCTAGACCAAGCGTTGAACTTTTCATGAGACGAACCAAACTCTAATTTGGGTCGACCTAAGGTAAGTTAAGATCGTCTGTAGGGTCAGACGTCGAACTCGGGACTCTTCGAACTAATCAACTGAATCAGAACAAAAAGCAATATTAATAAATTTTCTCCCAAACAAGACTACGGTAAATATACATTATGATACTAAAATTTCTAATTTATTAGTTAGTTCGTGGCATATGAAGATCGACGTTTGTCCACTGAGGAGACGATCTTCAGACGTTCTATCCGTCTGAAGCAGACGGATTAAACTAAAACGTGCCATTCACGCGCAGAATGAAGGCAACGTCCTTCAGGCCCCGGAGTCAACACAAATCCAGGTAAGTGTTCCCGTCCGAAGCAGACGGATAGAACATGATTGACGATTCAGACTCATTCAGGCGAACTTAACTTAAAACACTAAGTTTGGTTTGTGTTTTAAAAAGTTCGACGTTTGGCTCAGACCTAAGTCTACCACAACAAACCCCAGCTCCACATTGAGTGTTGCTGAGGGGTAATCACTGTTAGAGATCTCGGCAGGCTGAAACTGCTAGCTAGGTCCCGTCCATATAAACCAGGGCGAGTTGACGGGCGAGTTGAAACCACATACTCCGGCCCAACGCCCGTTCACACGAATCTGGACGCCGGGGCCTGAGGGACGTTGCCTTCATTCTGTTCGTGTATGACACGTTTTAGTACATTTTACTTTTCCTTTACTGTGCAATAAGGACATGTAATTTCCTTACACGACTTTTTAGGGAGGTCGTAAGTGCATGCCAACAGTTTTTTATTGTCTTTCTAAGAGTGCGGTCTCAATAATTCTACTTGGGAAAGTTCACCTACCTTTGACATTTTAAACGAGTTGGAATAATTACGATAAATTTGAACAAAAAGTTGGATCACAATCATTTGCCGTTTTGAGAAAAAAAAAAGAAACACTTGGCTCCCTGTTGAGATCGTCGAGTGCTCAGGCTTCCCCTTCCCCAGTATTTACCTCAGGGTTTGTATGCGCCTCTGTGCACGCAGCATTACAGTACAGTTTATTTGCTCTCTCGTAGATAATCAAGCAGGTTGGGTTTGCAGGAAACTTCAAAGAGTTTCTGGATATGCTTAGAACTGACAAGCGGTTTTATTACGACACAAAGGTAAATATTAATTCTATTATTATTATTGTAAATATTATTTTATTTTTATGTCATTACATTTGATTTACGTAACAGTATAAATATGATAGCAACCAACTAAGAGTTGCAATGATGATGTTACCACTTAATTATACAATACAGTAGTAAAATGAAATTTCTTGATGTGTTTCGATCGATGAGACAGAGCATTTGACCATGGGCGTTACTCACACGTCATATTGTCCCGAAAGACTGAAAAAAAGCTTTGTCTTACTTCCCCCAACCTCGCAGTAAAAAACTTGGGAGCGAGGCTAGGCAGGTAAAACAAAATTACTTTAGTCTCTCCGGACAAAATGGCCGTCGTGTCACAAAGGCCCATTTGCACGCTATGGTAAAATAATGGGCCTTAGAACCCAGTCTTTTCTTACCTGGAAAATACATAAACGGCAAATAAGCATGATTCTGCCCGATTCGGTTATCGCGCAAGTCAGGACCTACCCATCCTGAATTGTTTTAGGTTCCTTTTCTGCTGCTCAAGTTGAAATTAGAACTGCGAGGGATCACATTTACATATATTTTGAATAGCATTGGCAGGGGCTTAGCCATCCTATAAACCTAACCCCCGGGGCCTACAAATTTTTAGTTTGATCACTCTACCTCTTGTTATAAATTATTCCTTTTTGGGGGTGAGCTAAAAAGCATAAGAGGTCAAAGTGTTGGTGAGGACTGTGCAGGCCTACAACTAGTCGAAAAGCTGGCTACGCCCCTGATTGCTATATTTGCTATACTTGATGTTTTTTAAGTCTTGTTCGGATTAAGGTGCTGTGAGTAAGCCGCGTGAGGAAAAAAACTTTTCTGAAAAGATTGACTTTGTAGGCCATTTAGAAGCTGGGGAGTTTTAAATTACCTTTTCTTTCAGGAAGAACTTATAAATGGCTATAAAGATCTATGTGAGAACACTATTAAGCCAAAGCTAAAGGATTACTTCAAGGAAATGCCTAAGACACCATTTGAGTAAGTCCCCTGACCGAGCAGAATTGTCAAGAGTGCGCTTGTTGGATAGCCTCACACGCAGACGTTCTTTTGGATCGTCACGGAGGAACGCGTGACGGACCCCTAAGAACAGCTGCGTTGAGGCTACTTGTTGGGATTTTCCGCTGTAGTCGCGATGCAAGAGGTCATAGGAAGGGTTAAAATGAAGAACGCGCTTCGCTTCTCATTCAGCCTTGCCGTCCCATGTGCCTCTGTGTTCTTGAAGTTTTCCTATGATCCTTTTTGCTGCACGCCAAAAATTCCCGCGACCCCTTGGGCTGCGACTACCGCCGAAAATCTCAAGAAGCTTATTGGTTTGAGGCAAGTTGGTGTGATTGTAGTCAATTTCTCTGTTTACTAAAGTTTTTTCGTTCAAATCACTTACCTTTGGCTGCATCTAAGCGTGGACACGAGACAAAAGAAACATGTTCTTATAGGGTGCCAGACATGACGTGTTTTGCCCCCAAACATTTGAAGTTTGCCAGCCGTTAAAGCAAAAAGGTAAGTTGTTTACTTGTGTTTGATCAGCGCGTTCCGCTCATATTTTATTTTTCTTAACTTTCAGACATATTTCTCGCTCAGAAACAGCACACTTGCCTCCAGAAATTATTCTTAAAGTCTAAAAATCTTGCAAAGAAAATTTTGTTGAGCGAAAACAGCGTAAGTCGACACAGCCCGCGTACTCCAAACTTTGATTGTTGGGCGGACCAAAACACGTCAGGTTTGCATCCAATTAGAACATGTTTTTTCATCACGTGTACGCGCTTAGATGCAACCGACGGTAGATTTGTTTATAATACTCAGGATTGCCGAGACACCTGCAGATGCTGCCCCCGTGGCTCCAGCAGCTTTCTATATGGGTCCCTCTGAGGATGGCACAAGACCTGGACAATTCTGGGTCAACACCTACAAACCTGATACGAGGTAAGCAGTGGAAGTCCTCTTTTCACTAATGTGCGCTAGTGATAACCGAAGGTTACAGAGTGCGTGCGAGAACGATGGAAGGTCAAAACGCTTTTGCTTCAAATGCTTAAGTGTGCTTTGCATTAGGCAAAACATGCGTGATCATATTAAGAGTGATACAAGGTCCAAACGCGCGTCAGATCAGATTACGTTCTGTGCATTCCATTTATTGTTAGTGGAAGTCCAAACGAAGCTGGCTATGTACGTGCCGTGCTCGCGTAAAGGAGATTAGGTTTGCGGGCTTCTCTTGTCGCCTGCAGTCAGATTTGTTTGTAATACGCGATGAGATTACAACCGATTTGGCTGGCCAGCTGAGACTAACATTATTCTTGCAATAGGCTAGCAAATAATAGTTCGTTTTACCTGACTGACCTCATTTTAGTAGGACATTGTCCTTTCACCGACTGTTATTTACAGCTCTGTTGCTAAAAGTATTTCCTTATATTTTTTTCTTCAGACCCAAGTTTGAAATGGTTTCCCTTGCGCTTCACGAAGCTGTTCCAGGTCACCATTTACAGGTATTGTGTTCACGTAATGGCT
>CALNXK010000624.1:0-20000 GCA_942486035.1 Porites lobata | reverse complement strand
TATTCATGATGAGGTGCCAGCTGCCATGTTTTCCACTTGGATGCACAATAATGTAAGTATGAAGTCTTAAAACTGCAAGCACAATTGCAAGCACAGCCTTGAGAGCTATTCTGTGTGGAATTATTTTAGACTCTTGCCTTCAATATACAGTATACAGTCAAAATTTCTAAACATATCCTTTATGTTTTGAATGCTGAAAAATATTTTCTTCATCTTGAGTAAAATATCAGAGTCTTGTATCAAAACAGATCATGCCATGATCATAACCATACACTTTTAGCCATATAGTGTTTACAATATTATTTTGTAGACATGCATCGGAAATACACTTTTTCTCAACTCTAACAAAGAGCTGAGACTCTTATCATCAAGGCTTCTTCAGCAAAAATGCATGATGTTCAGCTGCTTATTTGTCACATGTCCTTTTTGATAATGTGACTAAGCACATTAATTCATACTATGCAAAAAAGTTTCAGAGCGTAATTCACAAATTGTCTTATTATACAAACTAAAACTTTGGGTCTGGTAAACATCTGATAAAAAATAGGAAGAACAGAATTTTTGTACAACTGTTGCATCTCATTAGAATACTGTACCTACAATGTAACCATTCATAAAAAATTCATACAGAAACTATCTTTTCTTCAGCCATTATAAGTTTTTTTCTGTATCATTATCTGATTTACCAGTCTTAAAAACCCACTACCCTGAGCAATGTAGATCTTGATGTTACTAAATCTGTATCAAGTAACACAAGTTATTAAACAGGTATATTGTGATGACTGGTGCACATTAATATTATTGTTGAAAGGGAAGGTAAAATGAAATAATATTATTAATGGCAATACACAGATGGTAGAACACTGAAGGGAAAACACAATGATTACATTGCTGGAAGAATGACATCCAGACTGACTTACAGTATGTACATTCGAGACCAATAGGCCATTTTACAGTTGTGGGGAGCAAAGAAAGTCAGTTTTACAGCCTGCCATTTGGGCAAGCTGTAGCTAGCGTGTACTAGACCACAAGTCTTTTCAACTAGCCCAAAACCCTTTTTGATTAGCAGGATTGATTACAATCCTTCTGTAATTTGAATTTCCCCCAAAAAAAGCACTTGCCCGTGGGGCAAGTTACAAAAAAAAAATCACTAGCCCGATAGCAAAATCCACTAGCGCTGGGCTATCGGACACGACTTTCTTTGCATGCTGTGTCATAGCCTTTGAGCGAATGTGAGGCTGAGGTTGATATGATTAAACTTCCTTCCTTTTCTTATAGATGTAAATTTTGTTGGAAAAAAAACAACTATTATGCAAATATGCCACCTATTTAGATTCCTAAGTGCCTTACATACTTATTTTGTATTATTTATTACCTTAGATTCCCGTTATTTCTGACCCTACCTGTAATTCAGTTCTCACTGCAAAAGGTAGCAATAAACCAATTTATTTATTTTATTTATAAGAACAACACGATCTACATAATAAAGAAGGAGGGGTTGTATAAAAACAAGGTCAACTCCAGCCTCGACTGTAACTGTGAAATAGGCTATTATTGCTTTCCCTTTAGTTGTAGATGCAGATGTAGTGTTTGCTTATACTATGGACTACATTTATATGGTGGCCCAGAAGGGTCACACATGCAAATTAAAAATGTTGCTGCAAACTAAAAATTTTACCTGCAAATTAAAAACTGTACATGCAAACTAAAAATATTAAAAACATGAAACAGGAATGGGCCGATGGCTGAAAGGCCAGGTCGCATGGCTCGGACCAAGTCCTTATCACTCACACTGCGCGTGCAGGACTTTTCATTTTTAATTTGCATCAATATGTTTTCTATTTTCAATTTGCAGCACAATTTTTAGTTTGCATGTACTATATTTAATTTGCAGGTAATATTTTTAGTTTGCATGTACAATTTTTAATTTGCATGTACTATTTTTAATTTGCAGCAACATTTTTAATTTGCATGTGTGACCCTTCTGGGCCACTGTACATTTACATGATTGTATTAAATAACCAACAAAAAAGTGATTAAGTCAAGTACATGTATATGGTGGGTCCCCCCTTGAGCATTTATTATAAATTTATTACAGTGAACCGCATCCGTTAGGAAAGTACCCAGACGTTTACCGACTCCAATTCTTCCCTAGTTTTGTAGTAAACAGGTGACTTATTTGTGGTGAGGAATGTTTTGAAAAAAAAATTAAAAAGATAAGGAGGTCTCTGAGTCGCTACATGCATCACTCCGTCATTAAGAGGCAGTAGAGTCAGAAATTCACAACCTGGCAAGAAACAGAGAAACTAAGCCTAAGCTTATATAAAACTCAACAACATCTAAATAATTGAAGATCAAGACGTTGTCTGACACAGTTTGAGTGATAAAACATACCAATTAAACAGTAAGCTTACCTTTCTCCGTTTTCCCCGAGTCGGCAGGACGTTTCAGTGAAGTTGAAAATACCTTTCCTCCTCCAAAAAAGACTATTGTAGCATTTTGTAAACTAAAAATTTCACATCCCAGCCGATGTACTTTGCTTTAGATGAGTTCTTTTTGCAATGCACTCAGCAATATACGCATATAAAAAAATCTTGTCAACGCCCCCTATAAGTACTATAGGCTAAGAGAAGGACATCACACTTTGTAAACCTTTCCATGCCATCTTGAACGAACGATCGAAGGAGGACTTTGGCTTTGGCAGCCATCTTTGTTTACTCACTAACGCACGGTGAGGAGACTGAACACCACAAAATCAAACAGCCAATCAGACAAAAGTCTCCTTTGTTAGTCTGATGTGGATACAACCTCGTTCCCAGGGTTCTCTCCGCAGAGACTAGAAGGAGAGAGCCCTGGGAATGAAATTGCTAATGATACATAATTCATTTGACTGCTGCTCTGATAAATAACTTCTGCACAGGTTGTTGAAACGTGGGTCATGCACTGTCAACAGTCCTTGTTATATCTAAATGATGATATGACCATCGCAGTTGTAATCGCAATTTGGGCAATCGCGAATTAAGCCCGAAAAAATATTCGTGCTTTAATGGGATTTAAACCCATGGTCATATCGTCATTTAGATTTGTTTTTCCGCGGTTCACATCTTCATTTTAAGTCTTATTCATATCCTGCGTAGCGGTGGTTTTGATGGGAAGGGCCTGGAGAGTTAGGGGAACGCGAGCGAGCGTTCAAGTCGAAAGGAGATGTGGCCTGTTCCAGGCTCCAAGATAATGGAGAAAGCAACTCGACAAAATTTGCGCGAAAACCGCTTGGGGGCTGAGGAGAGACGGATCGTTCCGGTTCACCAGCGCCTGATATATCCTATGATTGGTCAATTGTGACATTTTGCCTCAACACTTACGTTAACAATTTGCCTTTGTGCGCGTAGAGACTAAGCATGTGAAACCATCCTACACCGTACCTTTCGACGATTTGACGTTTTGAAATTTTACATTTTGACACGAGAAACGGTTTTTCGTGAAGTGGGCTGGGTAGTGGCGGATTGAGGTATTTAGAGGGATGCTTACAGGCTCCCCCTTTCCTCTTCCCGCCGTTATTTCGCTCGTTTTCTTTTTTTTTTTCGGTTTTTGCTCGTTTGCACTGACCAAGAGCTTGCAACAGGCTAGGAGAGTGGAGCAGAAACAACAAGAAACGCGTTGCTGTTCGTAGCTTCGCCGCTCATTTTTCCGGTTTAACGCCTTCTCGCGCTAACTTCCTCATAGAAAACGACAGCTACGCAGGCTATCTTTTTCAGCACTTAAGTTGATTTCCTGCGTGCCGCTGCCTTTAACTTTTTGCCGTCAGTGTTTTTTTTACACTTTACATACGAACTGAGGTTGAGTCTTGTCAATGGTGTCAAACCAGTGCCATTACAAAAAGTTCAAAATGGAGGCACCCGAGAATTTAAAAGTGTTTGTTGTAGTCAATTTTGTTTTACCCCGATTAAGTCAATCTTTTATTTATTTCAATTTTAGCTGGAGTCGACAGCAAGCCGTAGACTTCATGGTAGAGAATACTGCTATGTCTCTTCATAACATAAACACTGAGATAGATCGTTATATCATCTGGCCAGGACAGGTAGGTTGTTGTACATCTGCTTTAGCACTTTGTCGGTGCTTCATTTAGGCGTAAATACATTGATTTAGTCTGTACCTTCTTAACTGTGTTAAGTGCTCATATAAAAGCTTATGTGCTCTGCCGCGCTCCTTAATTGCCTTCCTCCCCACCCCGCTCCGCTAAACGCATGCTAATCGCTTGGGGGTCGGGTGGGGGAGGTTGAGAGATCGGTGGGAATTTTCGTAAAGTCATTAAGTACAGATGATCTCGCTTGGTTTAGAGGCGCGAGTGAGCTGTGACATTAGGTACAATGAAATTTCAGAGGTGGCAGACTCAAGTCCTTAAGATCTAGCAAAAGAAAGAGCTGAATACAGTTGAGATGGGATGATTCTGGAGTTGCGCAACACGCGAAGACTATGCAGTCTCTCGTCTGTTGTTTCATATTGTGGTTCCAGGCGAAAACTTAAAACTGTAACGTGGCATTTCGTGCATGTAATTTCGTTTTCAATTGTCATGTTTTGAAATACATTGGTATTACCGTATTTGTTTGTTTGTTTTTTCGTTAAGGCCGGGGGAGACTCGCATTTCTTTTATATATTCTTCTTCTTCTCTCTTTGCCACAGGCCTGTGCGTACAAAGTGGGTGAAATAAAAATCAAAGAACTTAGAAAGAAAGCAGAGCAGAAACTTGGTTAGTCGGGTTTCACTAGTAAGAACTTGTTTTTTATTTTACAGGATGTGTTATCAAAGAAGACATGATTCTTACTATGTCGGTACGATTTTTTTTCAGGGGAGAAGTTTGATATCAAAGACTATCACCATGTTTTTCTTTCGGCTGGTCCTATGGGTATCGACACCTTGGAAGAGGCTGTGGACGAGTATATAGCAAACGGTTTGACGCAGTAAATATCTAACTGGCGACAAACAATTAGTGATTTTCCAACATTCAAGAAATTTATTAGTATAGTAAATTATTGTCAAAGAATATATATATTTTTTTGAAGAGGAGCTTTTTAAATTTATTTGCTCCTCATTAAATTAACGTATTAATTTATTAGCTAGTGTTTAATCTAGTATGTTCTTTTTTGAGGCACTTTTCGTTAGCATAGTCCTACAATCGGGCGAAGTTCAAAACAGAGCAAACTTTTTGCGTTGCGACCGAACCCGCACCTCTAGACCGGACCCCCTTTTGTATCTTAATCTCTCCATCACCACTATACTATCACACCGACGCGGCAAAATTCCCGAAAAATTACCAACCACTGTCTATCTTAACTGATACATCAATAACAGGTGATCCTAGCACTTTCCATAAACTTTAACGTAATTCAACTTTGGCTTACCATTAGGTAACGACCATTTATGAAAGGGAAATATACGACGGCGGAGCCGGGGGACTGGGGGAGGTGTTTTGGCGTTAGTCGTTCTTTCCTACCCCTCCTTATTTGAGAGAAGGTAACGTTGTTTAGAGAAAAAAAAACGTCTAAAATACTATTGGGGAGATCAGCATATAATTTTAAATTTGTCCATTGATGTACGTCTTGCTGTGTTATTCTTCCAAATCCAATGTGGAATCCATAATTGCGAAGGGAAGCAAAAACAGCAAGTCAGTAATGTTAATTATCATAAACACATTCAGCGTTTTTTGCTTAAGCTGCGATCACCGATAGCATTTTGCGGTTATAATTAGCGGTTAAATCAAAGCGTTGAAGCATAAACCGCGACCTCACCATAAGTCTCTTATCCCGAAGCTTGAATTCAATAGGAAAAGAAATCGTAATCAGCTTTCTCCAATGGTCCCTGTCTCTCTCTCCCCAGGAACTAGTGAGCGCCTTTCCCTTAAACAGCAACAAAAAAAATAGAAGGAAAGAAAGAAGGGGAGAAAGAAGGTTGGAAGAAAACAAGTAAAAACAATTTGAAAAAGAGAGGACACGAGATGTTTTATTAAGAACACAGTAATAAGTTAAGATGTAACTGAGATTTCTGTACTTCTCTGTTATTTTATCATTATTTTTTAATTTTGTGTAATTCACGCCGAGTCAGCAGATCAGAATGCTTGAATCTATACTCTAGGGACTGCTTTTACAGTTTTTATCCGTTTGAGCTCAAAGTTTGCAGGATGGTAGAACTTTTGTATTCCAAACAATCGTATGCGTTTTTGTTGTCTTCTATTTGAACGGGGTTTTTGTGTGAAAAAAATGACCCGATTTCCCTCGATTTAAACGATTTTTTTGTAAAAAAAATGGCTTGTGACAGCACCAAACCATGTAAAAATGGGTAAATGATGAAGAATAACCATCCCCCTTCTCCACTCGGATAATGACGAAGAAAGTGTAATGGTTTGTTACTGCTGTCACAAATTATTATTATGACAAATGACATGCTTTGTTTGTTTGTAAATCCTATCATAACGAGACAATTTATTTTTTCCTTTCGTTGGCATGACAGCGTAATGTGAATATTTTACATAATTTACTGTATGCCAATTTTGGCGGGAAGTTAGGGGACAGGTATAAATGGCTCTCATTGTACAAACAATTATTCCAAGAAAGCGCTTAATTGGTGGACTATGGACTAATGTGGACTATTACCAATGCTGCGTTCTGATTGGCTGAGCTACTACTAGGCTATATGTTCTTGCCCACTTGTAGCGGAAAGCGCCGGCTTAAAAAACCAAAACAATGGCGGCTGAATGGCGTTTTGCTAGCTAAAGTTGGTTTGTTTCAATATTTATGACCAACTAGTTGGATTTTACTAAAACAATTATTCCTCTCGCCGTCATGGCCTCTGAGTCAATAGCCCATTCGGCCTTCGGCCTCATGGGCTATTCGGGCTCGAGGAATAATTGTTAATTAGATTCATGCCCAGCATATTTACTGAAAGCGAGTGAGATATTTAGACGAGAAAGAATTTTTCTCATCCAGTGTCATAAATAAATGCTCTATTTTTAGTCATGAACCCTTGTTTGGCCTAAATAAACCAAATTGTTTTCGTAAAAGCAGATACGATAAAATATGATATTGATATTAGGGAAATGTTGAATGATTAAAAAACATTGTTCTCAATTCCCCTGTGATAAAGGCACAAGTTGGCTAAAAATGTTAGAGCAATTGGAACGATAAAAATATTTATATCCAAAGAATCTGATTAACCACTTCCTACGATGATCAACAAAGAAATGAAATATTTTTAGTTCCACAGGTGTATTTCGTCATTCCTTAGCAATTTTTAAAATCAGATTACTTATTCCCTACTATCGAAGAGCGTCAACGCATTTTAATTCATCTTTATTTGGTAGCTTTATTTAATTAGTCCGTCAAAGAATTCGACCGGCCATTAATTTGTTCCAACCGCGTAAAACTATATCGGGAAAATTCATAGCGGAGCTCTCGCGCACGCAGCGGATCACCATGGGTAAGAAAATGAGGTAAACCACCCATCCGAGAAAATTTGGTAATCACGTGACCGTACACCGAATGACCGACCGCTCGAGATTCCCTCGGCACCACAGGCATACCAATGTCAAATATTTCAGTCAACAGAGGTCAACAGGTATGGCAACCGAAATGCAACTCAAGGTTTTATTTGGAAAGAAATCGCGTGGCCGCCCGGACTGTAAGAAAGAAAAAGCAACAACAAAGTCGTGTCTTTTTCGACGTTATTTTTGATGTTTACACTCACGTGGACAACAGAGAAAGAGCTAGAGCGAGTGATTGAAAACAAAGGAGACGAATTTTGTAGGAAGAAAAACATGACAATTCAAAGCGGCGGTGAGACAATGGGAAATGCCAGCGCCCAGCAAGGAGCAGCCAGCAAGGTGAAAATGAGGACATGAACACAGTAGACAAAATATTAGGTAAGCACATACGACAATTCCTCTATAAAAATAATGTGTACCTAGGAAGTTTGACGATTTAGTCCTGCAAAACAGCGTTGTAGTTTTGCAAAACAACGGAAAAGAAAGACAAAAAGCGTGCTGCACGTGGAAATTTGTTTTGTTGCTAATTAGGAAAAAAAGTGTGCTGCACGTGCAATTTGTTTTTTCGCTAATTAGATCTATTGATCTTGATGCCATTTTCATTACCGTCTCCGTTTAACATTACACGATTTAATTTTTTTGTTTTTACGTGTTATTAACCAGAGCTTCGCTTTTAGCCCTGGCTAAATCTATATATATTATTATTGCTGACGTAAACGTCCCCATACGACACACCCAGAGCCGATCGGTTGGTTATTCTTTCATGTTACGTTTACGCCAATACACTGTCCATACTCAAGTATACCCTGTATACCCATGTACTCCCTTGCGTAACATGAAAGAATAACCGATGACCCAATTGTCGTGATGCCCCGGTCGATCTGCTTGTCACTCTAGACCAGACAGTCTCTTCCTCTTGCCTTAATACACCCAATTGTTATTTTTACGTTCTGGCAATAACTTTTATTTCTTCAGCTGTTGTTTCTTACGTATACAGTCAAAATTATAATTGCTGCAGTCTTTGAACCATTAGTTCAAAAAGTCTTAGCAAAACTGGAATGCTACCACCTTACTTTTTTTCTAAGCAAAAAATCAACATGCAACGCAGTATGCTTCGGTCTTGAACTTATGATAAAAATGATTTGCTTTTTAAATTGCAGTACAATTATTGTTGTTTTTGTTGTTAATGTTTTGTTGTACTTAGTCAATTATAGTTGTTAAAAAACCTAGATACTTGAGTTCCACAATGCATTGATCTAAATACAACCAGCCATATTAGAACAGCTACCCGCTCCTTGAGATCGTGTATATGTCCAGATTAGATTTACGTCTTGAAGACTACTTTACTAACAGCTGATGGCTTTATATCGTCAACACCTGCTGGAAAATAGAAATGAAAAAATATCAAATTATTATTATTATGTATTATCTTGTGTTCATAAGTCCTCTAGATCAGTCATTTGAAACTATTTCAGTGATCCAGAAAACTGTGGTTCTTAACTAAAGAGTGCATGTGTTCGTACGTATAAAAACGGCCACTTCAAGTTTTCCCATTGAAAACTGGTGTTTATCTCTTGCGTCTTTCCTCTCAAAGTTCAAGAACCTCGCCCGTTCTCCAAAACAGTGGGAATTAACTGGAATGTACAACTCGTAAGGCTAACCAAACGAGGTTTAACGTTTTCGAATAATACTTATGGCTCTTATCAGCCAACAGAGGCAGCTCTCGGTTGCACAAATTCTGTCCAAACTTGTGTTTGAGAATGAAAGTGTATGGTAATGACTTTAAACAAGAGAGGATAAAGGGGACAGAGAAGGCATCCCCCATACACACCCTATTCCATAGGTAATTCGTCTCGAGTTCTTTTTTAGAATGGGGATAAAGTTACCTCGCGCTGCGTGGATGTTTCGTGGAGGTTTCGCATGACTAAACACCGTGCAAAACATGTCGGGCGAAAGGCAATGAAAGCGTAAAGAGATCGAGAGCATTTCTGAATATTGAAGGAAATGAGTCGGCGCTCACCTGGGAAAAGGGAATCGCTGGACTCTTTGACAACCCATGAAATCAGTTTAACCCGAAGTTGTCGTAACCTCAGTGCTTTAATAAAATGAGAAATTTCGCCGGTCTATTGAAACCGGTGGTTTGTACAATAAAGCAAGTAGGACGCCAAGTGTTATTTTTGTTGAATAATAAAAGACTAAAAAAAGAATAAATATCAAACCAGAAATTACTCTCTTCAAACCGCAAATTATAAATGATCCTGAGAGAATATTCAGTGTGTTAATGATTTCCCTGCTGTACTGTCAGCTTTAAACAAGAGAGGAAGGGTGATTCTTTTTAATTTCCGTTTCGCTGACACAGTTTTAGCAGAAATCTCTCTGTAGTCGTTTTCGTCGACAAGACGAATAGCAATATCGCTCTCCGTATCATCCGCCACTTTGTTCTGCGTCAATTCGTGAAGGGCGTGTGGCTCTGAGCGTGGGTCATCCACGTGCAACACATTCGCGCTATGTGATTGGCTGTTGTCTAATCCCCTTGAGATTTGTGGTGTTAAAAATAACTCGAGACGAATTACTCATGGAATAGGGTGTGTATGGGGATGCCTTCTCTGTCCCCTTTATCCTCTCTTGCTTTAAAGTAAAGGAAAACACAATTTATGCCCCGACACATCCCATCAATAGTCTCTAACTTTGATAAGCTGTTCTGGCAAATTGTCAGTTTTTCAAAAACAAAACGCACATATTATCCAGTAGTCTGTGGGAAACGATTTAAGAGACAGGGATCGAGGCTGTGTTTACCTCTGGAAAGATCCCAGCTAGGCCCCTGTGATAAAGAAACAAATCAGACAATTCGAAAATGTTAGTTTAGATACTTCACTAAGATTATGCCATGTTAATAGTATATATATCATATTTCTTACACCTGTGCGTTATTCTCTATTCATGAGTACTGTCTTGTGCGACCAAATAAAATGCTTCCTTTACCTATAAACTATAAACAATTTTTTACTTTATACACGCGTAGGCCCGAGGAGCCTTTGCAGATATACAAAAAAGTAATGCAAAAAAGTGCAATTGAAAAATTGAGTGCTATTCTTCGCATGAATTACCTAATATTTATAGAGCTAAATAATATAACTCGCTTTGTATTAAAAGTACTGGACGTGTAAAACAGAAAGGTCATTTATTTGAGGTGAAGAATTCAATACGAGTCCGTTGAATAACATCCTTGGCCCGTTTCAGCTTTCTCGTTTTCTTTAATTATGACGTCATCACGCGGACATCAAACTTGAGGACTTTTAGTGGTCGTCAAGACTAAAACACTTCTCCGCGATTTCTGAGGTATGGCCAGGACCTTACGCAAGCTCACACCAAGATCACCTTGGAATTGGCAGCCGTGGACAACTGTTTCGCCCTTTTGAGTGAGGGGGGCTCATCAGAGTGAACATTAATTGCATCCAGATCTGGTTTAGCACAATTACATTATTCACTGTTTACATGTACTAAGCGTCTATACTCAAGGGATAAAGGCCTGGCTTTTGGGCTCAAAAGCGTGTTGTAAAATATGATTGATTGGCAATCTCTCTGCTAGGATACCCCGAACGAACAGGATGATTTTTTTTGCCGAATGGAAATCTTGGGGTTTTCAGCAGCCTTGACGTATGTTTATGGTCACGTGAAATGCCACTTGATCAAAAGTTTGAAACAAACCATATGAAAATGTAGAAAAGGGATGGCGAGGAGGCCTAAAGGAAACCATATGAAGCTAATGGATATTATTATTCGTTCAAAATATTTCCCCGATTCTGATTGTCTAAAATCACACGCATAATTCACCATAATCAGCTACTGATGACCACATTTGGAAGAATTTTTGGATTAATCAACCGATGACGTCAAAAGTGCAGCTTCCTTGCAGGTTAATGCACCGTTAACCGAGAAGACCTGGGGAAGAGGTTGAGTTGTCTTGGTTGTGAAAACAAAAAACTTGTTTCAAGAGTAAGAACTACTGTAGGCGAAATAATAGCTAAAAAAATGGCAAGAACAACAAGAAGACAACTCGAAGGGCGACATCTGCTATTTAGAGAATATTTGCGGAGCTGAACAACCCTAAACGTGCACTATCGAAGATGAACTTAACATCGATGGAGTATTTTTAAACTGGGAATTCTTTTGAATGAATAATAAAACAATTATTGAATTCGGCTTTCGTATCATATGAAGAATTATGGAGATCTCGGAGGGTGTTATCCGTCCAGGCCGTATAACACCCTCCTCGATCTCCGTAATTCTTCATAAGATACTCAGCCTCATTCATTAATAGTTAATTAATTAGGGCTTCTCTTAATTAGCTCGTGCCGCGAACTTTAAAATATATTAAAGAATCACTAGAGTTTATTAACACAATCTGCCACGCGTATACGCTTGATCAGTACAATGAATAGAACGAGTAAAAGTGGATGTGATGGCCAGCATGTACTTTCCAGTGCAGGTATGCTTATATTAAGAAAATTATTATTATTGTAAAATGGTCCAGAGAAGCCGCGAACTTTTTAACTGATCGCGTTGCGTCAGCTGGTTCATTGCACCTGCTCACCAAATCTTGCAATGAACATGGAAAAAAAAATTGTCACAGATCAGGAGCTCTTTTCAGAGCTCGTCGAAAACCCGATCCACCCGTTACAAATTCATAAGGGTCCTCCATTTGTTGACGAAAACAGCCCGACGTTCCACCTGCAAATTCATGGTGAAGAGACTGGATTATCTAGAACAATGAACCACATAAATATATGTTGCATTTTCTTATGCCCGCTGTTTTCATGGAGCGAGCTTAAGTATTTAAGATCTATTGCAAAAACTGAACTTACTTACCCGCCATTTTGGTTAAATTGCTTTTGGGGGTCAATATAAGAGCTAACATCTTTCGAATGGAGAAGCAAAACATTACATTCAGCGACGAGTGTTCTGGCTTCCGCGCTCAATTTTACTCACCCCGCAGCGAGTTTATCTACGACATAATGGAGATCTCGCACGCGCTAAAATAAATGGAAAATTTCACCTTTCTTTCTGTGGTTTAACTTTTGAACAAAATTCCCGCAAAATAAAGCAAAGTGTATGTATTCTCATGATTTGAGCGTTCACTGTGAAATATGCGCATATTAGCGGTTTTGCGAAACAAACTCAGCTAAAAGGAGAAACAATAGCGTGCTGCATTCATTGTTTAGTTTGCCACCCACAACATATTGATGAGCTTCGTCGTGCATTCTTAGCAACCAATGGCTGAAGCGCTTTCATAGAGTCTCTGCATGATTGCGCGTAATATGACAGATCTACGAACTTTGTTGAACTAGAAGTAAATGTCCCGAGAACAATAGGCATTCTGCGCGATGGATGACATAAAAATTACGGTGACGGATACAATAATTACCAAAAATTATTGTGACAATTATTATCATAGATGTATTAGAAGTTTACAATTAATGTTTTGAGTAATTCAAGTCTGAATTTGGCCTTTGAAATGGTGTTTGTCCTCAGTTTTTTTTTTATCAAAGTGCAAAGGACAGTTTCTGTAAACGTAAATTGTTAGAAATATTTAATACAGAGACTGTGAAGAAAAATGTTTAATATTAGACGATTTCTTTTGTCATTAAAATGTCATGCCTGTCTGTCTTTTGTCATTAAAATGAGAAAAATGACAAAACTCAGACAAACATTGCAAATTGGTCACTTTGACGTCATTCGCGTGCTACGCTATTTGTTCCTTATTTGAGACTTTCAGTAAGGGTGGTCACGTGACAGTTTTAGCGAGGTACTATTAAAACGGATACTAGTTGTTTAAAATGTTCCTGGACCTTAATGTCTCTCTATATATACCATTTCGACTCAGTTCCATCCTCTGCCAAAGTTATAGCCAATAAACCTTTTTTTTCCTATACGTAAACTCGCTAACCCAGGCTTTAAACTACTTGAGATATAACTTCTACGTTAACCCTAAGACTAACCCCACTTATTTTCCTTCCTACACTCGAAATTCCTGTGAAAAAAGGGACGTGGTGAAGGAAGGCCGTAAACAACTGCAAAAGGAATGCATTACAGAATTCTCGGTTGTTTAGCTTGCTAAGAATAGACTAAAGGAATGTTGGGCAGATAGGACGTTCTGCAAACGAGGCGAGTTATTGATATTTTTCCATCTTTAATTTGTTAGTGGCTAAGATGCATTATTCAGAAAATTTAAGTATAGCTAGTGCGTAGCTGGTTATGAATTAATGATCATCATTCAAATAACATTTAAATTTACTGCCTTAGAGATCTCTAGTTTTTTAATCGCCTGAGAGCTTTAGAATTGAAAGAACGTTTTTAACTTTATTAAACTTAATATTTAAATTACTTATTACGTAACCTTAGTATTTAAGGAATTTTAAGGGATAATAAGTGCAACTGATATTATGCACCCTATTGAAATAAAGTGTCACTCACATTTACTCAAAATGGAAAATTTGGTTTCGACTTTAGTCGAGACTTAAGACATCAACAAAGTAATTTAAATAATCTGCAAAATGTACAACTGCGAGTGAGCTCTTGCTATGAGCAGTTTTGACATGAAAGTGAGGCAAAAGAATCATATTAAGCGCGGGCCTTTTTCTAAAGAGAAAGAATTGATTGAATGCTCAATTCTAATAATAGCTATTATAAAATAAAATCTATTTGTTTTGCCTTTTATCACCAAAAAGTTAGTACGATTATTTATACTGAGGGAGGTTAAGCCCTCTCCCGATAGCATAAGGATAAAACGTCTTACAGTTGATAACTTGTTCCCGCCACTGCGACAAAATGACGCTAGTTCACGCGTGAGCAATACTCATTATTACCGAGGAAATCACTCGTACTCGTATTCCTCCTCGTCTCGGAATCTAAAGGTCTCTATTATCGCCCTTACCTGAACAGATCACTGACGCATCCTCATGGTGACCACAGTTATGCACACCCCCATGGACGACGTCGACAATTCACAATGGAAGTTTCATTCCCCTGACACTGAACATCGTCCAGCCAAATCTTTCCACTTCCTTGACCGAACCGGGCACTTTGTGGAGCACTGACAGCGGAAGAATACCCAAGTTGACGACAGACAACTCGTGCATCATTTATATCCCAGCCATCATCACAAACCGTTCCCCAGCTGCCTCTGTAATAGATCTCCACTCTGCCCTCTCTAGGCCCACTTCCTCCAATCAGTCTCAAAGTTGCTAGTGTATGAGTTAGAGGTAAATTCACATTTGGGTTTTGAAAAACTAACAAACAAAGCGAAAAAAACAACTCTAACGCTGCTACATCAGCTACTCCCATAATCCCGGGGGGTGGACTCCGCGTATGAAAGGGGTGGGGATGCTCGCCGTCTCGCTTAGGGGTGTAAATTTCGGATTTTGGTCTCACTTAGGGTGTTCTGGGCAAAACGCCGTCATATTTAGCCGTAGAGGTCTTGTTTAGGGTTGCACGCGAAAAATATAAAAATATACATATTGTCCGTGTTTTAACATGGTCTCTTTTCGAGGTCAAAAAAACTTGGGCCACGCCCAGATCGGTCTCCTTTAGGGGTTTAATTCAAAATTCCCGACGAGCATCCCCACCCCTTTCATATGCGGAGTCCCCCCTCCGGGCCCATAATATCACTAATGACTGTAAACTTCGTCTTTTTGTGTAATCTGCACAGAACTCTGCGATGCTATTCGACTGAAATGTGCAAAGGAATAGAGGAATACCGCGCAACGTAACAGAAAAAGGCCAGGAATTTTTATTCTGAAAGAGCAACCACCAAGAGACCGGTATAAGGCCGTCATCTTTCTTACCTCCTCTAGTCTTCGATTTGGGGTGTTGACTGTAACGACGAAATAGAAAAAGATCCCGCAGAACTAGTTCCAATTAAATTCTTGAAATGGTTGCAAGGAGTAAATAAATACTACAGCAACAATGCATGTAGGGCTGAAACAGGAAAACTTCCAATAAAAATCGAAGCACAATATAGGAATTTTAAGTTTTGGATAACTTAACCAAACACCCAAAACACAAATTATCACAGGTGGTTTATAATGACATGACGTCGAGGATGAATAAGAAATTATGGAGCCAAAAAATCAAACGTGCATTAGACCAAATAGGGCTGGGATACCTCTGGACAAAAGCACATGAAAATGACAAAGGAATCTTGAACATTATCAAACAAAGACTGAAAGACATCGAATTACAAAGATGGTTAAGTGACGTAAACAATGACGTAAGAAAAGACGCCATCCAAAAAGAACAAACTATAAAGAACCTTCCGAAATTTTAAAACAATAGAAAATTATAAATGTGAAGATTATCTCCGTCAGGTCACCAACATCCGACACCGGATAACTCTAACTAAACTCCGTCTGAGTAATCACAAATTGGCGATAGAGACAGGTCGGTATGTAAGACGTTATAAGAAACCGGAAGAGAGGATCTGTCCTATCTGTAAAAAGGCGTAGAAGATGAAATACACATTTCAACTCTGTGCCCTGCGTATCAAGAAAAAAAAGTACTTTATTTCAAAACTTAAACAACGAATACAGAATATCAGTAAACAGAATGGCGCCAGATGATGTTTTTTCTGTTGTCAATAAACCCTCCGAGCAAGAACAAACCAGTGCAAAAGTTAATTGCAAAATACGTATTCGACTGCTGTGAGAAAAGAAGATCATTAGTTCTTTAGGTTAACATTGATTATAGTTCCACTAGTGTGCAATTTGTGTTATGATTTTAAATTATTTGCATAAAGTCGATGTAAATAGGACTGTATAAGACTCCAAATTAAGAGCTTAATTTTCCTTCGTTATACTGCTACATGAGAAATTTCGGCAATTTGATTGGCTTAGAGCAATGGTATTTCAGCTTAATTTGAAATACCTACATGTGAAAATTACAAACCTTTTCTGGGTAGTAGTATAAACAAATAATGGCATGATATGTACATGATATTTTGCATAAATACCACTCGTGATGTTTCAAGATTGTCTCAACAATTTCGAAATATCACTCGTGGTATTTATGCCAAATATCAGTACAAATCGTGCTATAACCTATACAAACTTGATTTAAAAATTAAAACCGCGCTCCGTAAAAACGCCTTGACATGCTGGCCAAGAGAGTATAATAGGAAAGAGAGTTAATCTTAGGGTGTTGGCGTAAATATGTGAATTTCACTAAATTAAGTTTTAGTGGTGGTAATTAACGAAGTCTCATTCCTAAGGCGTCCGCACATTTTTTTAAAGGAAAATTCAAACCCTCAAAGCAAAAAGAGCAGAATATTTGTAACGGCCACTGTTAAATTCCCCCTTGACAACGCTGAATCAAGTTTGCGGACCTCTCCGGATACCAACTCCCGATTAATTCAAGCGTTTAATTGGTAAAGGAATAAGACTAGTGAGATTAACATATCCCAAGGGCTAGAATGGGCTTTTCCATCCCTGTCTATTATTCTCTCTTGCCTGGCCTAGCATTGGAGTTGCTTGCTCTGCACTGGATTATGGGCGGCGTGCCTAGAGCTGTTTAGGGATGGAATTAAGGCAAAGAGATCGTATTAACCTTGTGTAATGCCGGCCGGCCTTCTCTTTAGTTGACTACATGTAAAGGCTCAACTTTATAGGTTGCAATCTAGTTATTGTCACGCTTACGTATTGAACAGATGACCGATGCATCTTCACGGTGACTACAGTCATGTACACCCCATGGACGGTGTCGACAATTCCCAATGGAGCTTTCATATCCCTGACACTGAACATCGTCCAGCCAAATTCTGCCACTTCCTTGACCGAACCGGGCACTTTGTGGAGCACTAACAGCAGAAGAATACCCAAGTTGACGACAGACAACTCGCGCATCATTTATATCCCAGTCATCGTCACAAACCGTTCCCCAGCTTCCTCGGTAATAGATCTCCACTCTGCCCTCTCCAGGCCAGCTTCCCCCAATCAGTCTCAAACCTGATGGTGTGTTATCACCAAAAAGATTTTTATTTGTATACGTGGGTTTTTTTGTGTTACAATTTGACTACGCACGCGTATTATTATTTTTCAACCCCGCCCTTCTATCTTGACTTTGATAGATTGCGCAAGCATAATCTTTGGCAGCATAACTTTCATCTGTTTTCCGAAAAAGGCCTGCTAGCATGATTTACACTTTTGGCTAGTTTGACAGCAAAATAATGTCATTTGTTGATCGTGCAACCGCCTTTTTCCCCCACGAGATCAGCATTACGGGCAAATTCAAGAGTAACAAAATCAATTTTGCTTATTGTCACAATCATGGGACCTGGGTCCCACAGAAATTGACCCAGGACTCTTTCCACAACTGAAGACTCAACGCATGCGTATAACTAGCTCGGTTAAAGATGGCCGTCCGCGTGCTGAGTAATTGTTTGAGTTTTTAAAGTTGTCGGATAATGAATTATGCACTCCTAAAGTTTCTAGATGTAAATACATGTAGGATGAATGTGTTCGTCAGTAAATGATGTAAAGACGGCAAGAACGTTATAGAGAACCAATTATTTTACACTATTTGCTTGAATGTGCGATTTTGGCAAAATCAAATGTCAATCTTTATCTCTTTCTTTCTTTCTTTTTCTTTTACTTTACTTTTCTTTTTTTCTTTCTTTTTGGAAGAGGGAGGGGGGAGTGAGCTGGGGGTGCACAACAACAGTGACGAATTCAATCTATTATACCAATCATACTGCGATATATCATTTAGTAGTTAATTGCCGATTTGCGACTAGAGGTTTGTATAAATGGCTGCGTAGGTGAAATTTAATGGAAATAATGTGAACTCGGCAAGCTAATTAGGGTAGGAAAAAATTATCTGTGGAGCAGTTTCAAATAGTCACACTCATGTGACGCCTGTCAAGTTATGGATCCGCCTACTAATTATTTCTAATAATAGATAGAATCACACAAAAGTATTACAACAGCTTGTCCACCCAAAAATATCGAGAAACGTCAAGTCGCTTTTTTTTTTTCGCTGTTTTTCTTATCTATGTTTACAATTTTGTCTTGGGTAAAACAGTAGGATTTGAATGTCTTCATTCCATAATTTATCGATTTTAATAGCCAGGGCTAAAAGCGAAGCCCCCATTAATAAATTTATAATTTAAATCACACGATAAACTTGTAATCCCCAAATTAGTTCATGAGACTTTTGAGGAAAGGCTAAGTGATTTTAGAGTGAAACATCTTGCATCGAGTTGATAACCTTATATGTACACCCAAAAATATCAATCATCTTTCGATCACATTCAAGAGCCATAATGGCTCTTGATCACAGTACATTAGGCCTGGAAAACAAATCAGGCCGAATTTTTTGCGTTCGACAAATTTACTTTACAAAATCTTGCCAACAAATCTGGGGATGTGTAAACCAACTTTTTTAGCATCACATCTGAGGTGAAACCGTACTAGAGGCGCTGTACTAATCATACACTGACCTCGGACAGACGTCACAACTTTTCAAGACAAATTGCACTCAGTCAATATTTAGGACGATCAATCGTGGGCTTTAGCAAATCGCTAAAACCGCTCAAAAAATTTCAAAATCGCCTATACGGCCAGCCGGTTCTCACTTTTGACAAGCGCTAAACTTGCAGAGCGAGCTGTGCTCTAGCCTCCCCGCAGACGTCCTTTGGGGTTCGTTTGTCACCCATTCATGAATGCGTGAAAAAAGAACCCCAAAGGATGTCTGCGGGGAGGCTAGCTGTGCTTGAGTGTTTGAACATAATAAAGAATTTATTTTGTTTATTAAAATTTTAATTAATCTTTTTATAACGATGCGTAATCTTAAAAACTCGGCGTTTGATACGCGCTGCATTTTGACTAATCGTGCAAGCGATGTTCATGAACGACTGAAAACAAACGGCACAGCGATTAAAATTGCAAGAGAGACTACTAACAATCGATTAAAGAAATATAATTCGGTGAAACATTTACAGAGACAACAATTTTCAATCACGAAGGCAAGTCTGAAAGCTTAAAGCTTACTTTACTTTTTAAGCCTGCTTCCCAGTGTTTGATTTTTCAAAGATGAACTCGAGGCAAGAAAATCGTTCAAAGTTTTCTTTCTACAGCCACATTTATGAATAAAATATTCTTCGGAAAGTTTTTTCTATTTGCGATGAGAAAATATCTAGAGGCTTTTAAAGTTTTGTAAGCCTATATCAAACCTTATACTAGTCAGATCATTGTCTCAAATCACTTACAACCGTGCATAAACTTGCCGCATACTGACTGTGCTCGTCTTCATGAAATTAGATATAAAACAAACATCAAATACAATAATTACTCGGGCTTACCATTCGGAATGCAGCTCCTGAAGAAAGCTCTCAAGTAAGGCCAGAATCGCGTGAGACTTTTAAACCCTCTTACGCATCAAGCAAGGTGAAAACGAAAACGATGCTATCCGAAAT
>CALNXK010000623.1:87500-95646 GCA_942486035.1 Porites lobata | reverse complement strand
AACGTTAATAGAATTTTCGATAGCAGTTTTCTGGCTAAGATGAGTCTCAAAGTGTTGAAAATGTGCAAACTTAAGCGGAACGGGTGTTACTGAGTTCAACTTTCACCGAGGCCTACGACAGTGGATTGTGCTGAACCACTTTTGAATGATATTCAAACTTCATCTTGATCACATCATTTTCATTCCTAATTGCTTTATCTCGACGTAAATTCCATAAAATCGTATTTTTCAATGCTTTTTTTCCAACTGCCACTTACATGCTGTTTTGACAGTCGCCCCAATACTCACTTAAAAATCGCAAGGAATGCAGGTGGCACGCACTTTCTGCTGTTTAACGCAAAAAACAATTAAGTACAGTGCCCCTCATTTTTTATTTCATGATTTTGATAGCAACCATTCTTTCTTTCCTATGTTTGGTATTTTTGGGCAATTCCATGACCAGCGGAGAAGGAATTTGGATCACACACTGTTAGGGCACGGAAGACATAGCCTTCCACGTAGACGTAGTTCTAGGGGGGTTCTTCACGCGTTCCTGTCCCACTAGCAGAACATCTGCGTGGGAGGCCACGGAAGAAAGGGAGACACTTCGATTTAGAAACACCAATTAAAGGCCTTTTGCAAAGAGTGTGGAAGGATGACAATTCGCAACGCCACCACTACGAAGAAAATCCATACTAATGACGTGTCGTTACCAGATCTGGGTAGTGCTTCTGATTGGTTGTGCCGCTTGTGAAATTTGCTCCAACCAATCAGAAGCACTACCCAGATATGGGTAGTAAAGCGTCATCAGTATTGAATTTCTGCGCCCGTTTCTCAGACGTCTTTCGCGGAGAAATTGTTGGTGGCGTCGCCAAATGTCGTCTGTTTTCTCAAGCCGTAGGTAGAATGTTGTGTTCTTTTTCTGTCCAATATGACACCAAAAATTCCTTCAAGTCTAAATAAGCCTGTTCCATGCTCCAAGATAGTGGGAAAACGGAACGAGAAAAAATGCGAAAGTTCGAATCATGACTGACTAGTGATCATTTTCCACTGTATCAGCTCATGAACTACATTTTGCCTAGTCCAATAGTTTGTGGCAGCGACCTGCTTCCGGCTTCTTCAACCCATTTCTTACTTCCTTTTAAACTGACAGTTTTTCTTTTTATATGACTAAGTAGTTTTTTTCTAAAGTGCACCCAGTAGCATACATTTAGAATGAGATAGCGCAAACTCTTACCATCCGATCCAGCAGATGAAAGTGAATTGCAAACTAAGGCCTGCATATATATAATGAAGAGAAGAAAATAATAATTCAGTCCAAATTTACACACCTGTATTGTTGTACCTGTATTTTGAAATAAAAGTGCATTAAATCTAAAACAGAGGAAGAAAAGTACTTCATGGGGGGGTCTTGGCGGGTCTGAAAAATTTCACTTTCTGCTAACCAGCTGAAATAACAAAATTTAACTTGGCACTATATCAGGAAATGATCAGTCTGGGAATTGCAATATTCTTGTATAAAAATTTAATTCTTTGTATCAAATCAATATGGGTTCACCACATTCCTCATGTGCTGATTTCATTACTCAGTTGAAATACTCGTCACTGTTAGAAGTAACATTTACTACTTATCTCATTCATAAATCGTGAAAGTTCATGAAAAAGTAATAGACATGAATGTCTATTTTCCTGACTCTATTGAGCGCGTTTTTACGAGTACTCGAGAAACGCGAAACGAGTACTGGGAAAGCTCGCGCGCGCGACTCACGCGCCAATTGAGAGACTGGGTTCTAACAGAAACCAAAATGGCGACGGTTTGTTGACCACACATAACACTTTGTGTAGTAAATTGGATCTAAAGTAACTTAATAAGACTTCTGAAATCGGATTTGAACTTCAGCAGTTCTTTTTTTTACTTACTCGTCATCACTTGGCTTTATTTATGACCGAAAAATTCGGGTACGTGGCATGGCAGAAGTCGTGAAAAATCTGGCACAGGTCTTGTGAGGTATGTGAATGTAATAGCTTACTTAAGCTTAAATTTAAGGCTGTTTTGCAGAAAATGATGGTCTTACGAGCAACTTATATTGATAATGGGAGTTGATTAAGCTTATGGCTTAAATCATCAAGTAAGTACAGGAGATCTGGTACAAATTTAAGTGAAACAGGCCGTCAACAAAACCAGGATCAGACTGTGGATCGGATCGGACTTCGGGTCGGATCGGATCGGACTAGTATTTTTGCTTTTGGTGCAGAAGAATTATTTTGAGAAAAGCTGTTTTTAATATGACACAGGTGGCCTGGAAAAGAAACTGAGTTCTCGTAACAGCTAAGAGTCTAACCTATGACTGGTCCAGACACGTTTGGACTAGTAACTGGTTCGACTCAGATTTTTTCTTCCGAGCTGCCTGTGTTACTACTAAAAATCGTTTCTCATGTATTACGAGGCTTAAAATTCACCATCAGCTTGAAAATCAGCACAAAGAATTATTTTCAACTGAACTGCACTGGGAAATTTTCTGTTGCATAACTCAGGACCTGAACAATTGATCAAAATCGATGATCGGAAAATCAATCGATCAATCGATGACAATCGATTAATTACTGTTGATTAGTATCGATTGGCATCGGCCAATCGATGATCAATCGATAATCACACTTAGGTGGTCGCGAACTTCATCGATTACCATCGATAGGTACTAAATTCATGTCTCCGTATCTTCAGGTATCGCGGAAGTGTACGCAGGTCGTGATTATTTTTAAACCTCAGTAGCAAAGTTTGAGAACTGTTCATCAATTATCGTTCAAACACGATTAAGGCTATTGTTATTTCTTTTTCTTCTTCTTTCTTTATATGTCTGTGCAGACGCCAACGTCCACCTTGATCTTCCATGTGGAATTCCCAAGAGCAATGATATCAAAATGTGTAACTTTAATTTATTAGTACTCGATGAAATTGGCAATTGAAATTTTTGACTGAATAGGTAATCGATTGATATTGCATATTTGTAACAATCTATTATGTTAATTGATCGATTCCCATCGATTATCAATTGATATTGATAATCGATGATAATCAATAATCACAAAAATTTTTGTGATCGATTGTCCATCGATTATCAATATCAATTGATTAATTGATATCGATTGTTATCGATTGCTATCGATTATCGATCTCATCAATTGTTCAGGTCCTGATAACTTCATACCAATTTCCAAAAACAAGCTTGGTCATGTGACATTGCCCGAATCAAAGATGGTAGAAAGAGATGTGTCTCTCATTGCACTGATTTTGTGTTTCTTTCCATCTCTGCTCTCTTTTGAATTGGTTCTGTTTTTCAGTGAGCCTAATTGAATGCTTTACCTACCGAGCAAGGTATGATAGTGATGACTTTATTGTCAATAAGTGAATGACCTCTTCAAATGTCACTTACATTATTTTCATTAACAAGAAGTCTTCTCACACCTGGCTGCTTTAGCTGAGTCCCTTGCAGTCGTACAACAACCAACAAGCAATCATTTTCAGTGTAACTTTGAATTTAAGGCGAATAGCCAGTCCAATCTCCGATCCGATCCGATCCAAGCAATCTGATGCAGGTTTTGTTAATGGCTACCCAGCGAGCAGAGGCTACATTTTAGGTGGTATGAGATGGCGAGCAAAAGTAGCCTCTGCCGGCTCCATTCAGATTTCTATTGTGCATGCGCAAAATTCATCATGCGATTAAGAAGCAACTGGTTCATCAAGTCTGTGTGAGTTTCAAGGGAATCAAAATTGCGAAAACTTACTTAAGTAACAACTCTCCTTGAGCTGAGTTTTGTATTTTTTCTGCTTTGCCCCCTCTAGTTTTAAGTATTTTAGCCGAAAAACATTTCCTCGGATCCTCTTTTTTAGAAAAGTATTATTATGTTACCAACTTTAGCAAGTCCTGTCTGCTTAGTGGTGAGCTTAACTCCAATTGGCAGTTTTTCCGGATTATTATAGGAGTAATTACACTCATGTTAAAGAAGTTTTTTCAGCCAGAGCAAGGGATCATATTATGATCTCTTGGGCAGAGTTAAACCATCTTAATGCCTCTGTAAAAAATTGCTACTGATGCATTGATGCTATATATCAAAAGCTGGAAAAATGTTCTGATGAAAACGTTTACGGAGCGCTGGTATAACCCATAAACGACTCTTCCACCGGGCGCGTTTTTAAGAAGTTTTTATTTCAAAAAAAGGTAGTTTCATGACCATTTATGCAGTTAACTCAAGGTGCAAATAAGCTTTCAATTTTTTCCTTATTTTAAACTATAATAAAACTTAACCAGTAAACCATATTTTTGCTCAAAGTGAAAAATGAAATTCACCAACAACCCTAAGCAGAAGTGATGCTTGAAATAAGTTGGATGCTGTAGTCTCATGATTGTGTTTTAAACTAATGTTATGAATGAACATAGACAAAACGATAGTCAGAGAAATTATTTATCATAAAATTTTATTCGAAAACCCATAATTTTGTCCTTAAAAGCAATTTGAGTAACACTAACTGAATCACGGATCCTTTCATGCAAGAAAAAGCAGCCAAAGACATCAAATGTCAACGCCAAAATCGGTCTCAAATTGCATAAAAAAGATCTATGAAACAACTAAAAATACTTAAATTTCCATTTAAAAACGAAATTTCCTTGACCATTATTGTGCAAATTGTACCTGAAAATTCTTTAAAAACTTTGCCGCCTTATTTTCTTTAAGAACAGGAAAAGGTTTCCCGTGAAGGGTTGAAGTCCTTGAGGGTTGTCAAACTCAAACGCTTCTTTTCTTCTTTTTCACTAAAAGAAAACTGATTGATGATTCTTTTGAACTTTGCAGTTCCCATCTTTATCTTAAAACAGTACATTTAGCCTTGCATTGAGAAGCGACACAACTCACCGCAGTATCCATTTTCTTTTCTTGGCAAACAAGAACTACCATCTGATAAATTAACAATCTTTACCAGTCGGCTCCTGTCTTTACCCTGTCTCGTAAGAATCACCTGCAGCAGCTTGTTTTGGTATTCCGACAGCTTTAAAATACAGAGTTTATTCTAGTTGACAATGCTAGCGCTCCTTTAAATACATAAACAGAGATTTTTCAAATTGTTTTGAACTTTTTCTGTTGCTACGTTTGAACCGCGTTCTTATGCAAGAATTTGGCGTAAGGGATGCATGAAGGCACAATAATAGTCAGCGTTCATTCGCTGACGCAAGACTCATGCAATGTTCTAAACCAGTCAAGAACAGGTAAAAACCCGATTTTAAATTTATTTGTCCAGATTTCTGGACCGATTTGAACGGTTGTCGGCAGAGGCTACTTTTCGCACACCAGCTCATACCATGAAAATGTAGCCTCTGCTTGCAGGGTAGTTAATGGCCAGTGAAACGTGAAATTTGGCACATACAGAACACGACACAGGTCACAGGTCACAAGTGCAGGTCATTGCTCTGTTGATAAATAACTGAGATAAGCAGTTTCTCTTTAAGCTAAAATTCTATTTTGGATTTTGATTCCTCATGGAGAGGGTTAATAATGTCAGTAGTGGAATGTGCATAGAACATGGGTAATGTCAGTTGTAGAATGTGCGTGGATTTGAATTGTTGCCACCCCAAATGTTCGGTTGCTATAACTTCTTTCGCCGGGAATCTACTGTCTGAAATCCTTTGGGATCAACATGCATACAGTACATGTAGTGGGTTGAAGACCTTGTTTGTTTGTTTTATAACGCGGATGAAGGAGACGCCATAAGTTTAGAAAACTTTGAGAGATCACTCCAATGAATTGGTGGCAACACCTCATCAGATAATCTGGATAGCAGGAGACATGAACCTCCCTGGATTTGACTGGAAGCACAATTGCCTATTTCCAATGTGTCGTTTCCCTGAGCTAACCTGAAAATTTGCTGATTGTCTTGACGATCATGGCTTAGTCTAACTTATAACCAATCCTAAATGGGGTAAAAATTTCTTGGACTTGTTTATAACTAACAATGGCAGTCTTATCATCAAGACTCATGTCATCCCAGGTATTAGTGATCATGATGCTGTGTTCGTTGAGGGTATAAATATCAAAGCAACAATCAACAAACAAAATTCCAGGATGGTTCCCTTGTGTAGAATAGCAGACTGGGATGCCTTAAATAACACATTTCTAAATATGTAGAGCTCTGTCATGCATTCTACTGACTGTGATCTGTCAATAAATGATTTGTGGTCTACTTTTCGAGAAGAATTGACCTCTGGTATCAAGCGATTCACACCACATAGGTGTACGAGCTCAAGAAAATCAGTGTGATAGGTGCTTCGACCATACCCCTAACTGTAAGCCATCTTTGCTAATCATGTCAATTACAAATGCTGGTATCGCTAAGCTATTATAGACAATCTAAAGCCACAAATTCTCTTCCGGGAGCTCTCCTCAGTAATAGCACCAGCCCTTCAGAAGATCTTCAGTAGGTCCCTATTATCTCACCAAGTACCAGAGGACTGGAAAAACCCTTGTTAACACCCTTCTTTAAAAAAGGCAATAACGACAGTCCAGCAAACTACAGACCAATTTCCCTGACTTGTATCTGCAGTAAAAAATTGCTAGAGCACGTCATCACTATCATGTCACACCTAGAACATCACAATCCCCATATCATTTGCAGCATGTTTTTTGCAGATTCAAGTCGTGTGAATCGCAGCTAATTGATGAGTTTGTAAGTGATTATTGTCAACAACTCACACGCTAAGCAAACTGATGTCATCATAATTATATATATTGGACTTTTCTAAGACCTTCGATTATGTTCCTCATAACAGACTTCTTTATAAACTGGAGTATTATGACCAAAGTATTAGAGGTGACACTCTGAAGTGGATTAAAGCCTTCCTTGAAAATCAGCAGCAATCTGTAGTGGTGGATTGTGAGAGGACGTGTGGTTTTGTAGCTGTCCGTTCTTGTGTGCCTCGAGGCTCAGTCATAGGTGCAGTGCTCTTTCTGGCATACATTAATAATCTCCCTACATGATTAAATTGCTACTATTGCTACTGCTTTCAATCAATCATGTCAAAGTCAAAAGAGTTGCAGTCTGCCAGCCATTTTTCCTGACTTTTACAAGGGATAGAGGTGCTTTGAGTTAGAAATGATTTGTAAGCTAGTTTACAGAAAGCTTCAGAGGATAATAGGCTTTTGGTGTCGGTTTTAGCACCTTTTATTTGTGGACAGTGGTTTCTGCGTTTTATATTCAAGATGGCACATAATTATCATGCCGTGGTACTGTAGAAACTGAGCTTTTATCGCAAACTTTTCCTTGAAAGTATCAAAAGTTAAAAATTGTGAATCCTTCTCCAAAAGGTCACTTACGAAGTAAATACCTGGCGAGGACCAGTTACGATAATGGATAGGTTTATTGTCAATACTTGTAAGGGAGTTGTACCAAATTGGTGTTTTGCCGAAGTTGGAAAGTTGTTTTTTAAAATTCAGAAGTGATCACGTTTCGATAAGCTCTTTAGTGAATGGTACTTCTATTCCCAAAGAGGCAACATCATCCGAATTAAGGTTACCTTGCAAAAGAAGGTTAATGTTGTGACCTAACAGGGCGATCAAAAACTCTAAAAACAGCTTCCATTTTCCTCTGTTATGAGGATCTAGATATTGTTGAATCCATTTTGTTTTAAAAGCGCGATTGAATACTTTGTAAATCTAGCATTTTGAGACCACCCTTGGCAAAGTCATTGATTATATCTGTTCTTTTCACTTTATCTTGATTGCCATCCCATAGGAACCTAAAAAAGACATCTGTTTTTTCTTTAAGGTTATGGTTAGATACTGTCAAAGCTGATCTAAGCTGTCTAAATCATCTATCTTTTTTATTAGCCTATCAAGTTAACTTTTTTTTCTTTTATTAATTTTTGTTTTGTTTTGTTGACCAACCCAGCCAATAATCCTCAAATGTGAGGAGTAGGCTGTATAAAATAAATGTATAATGTAAAATAATGATCGCACAGAGTGAAAGGCTGCACGAGAAACATGAGTTGGTTTTGGTAGATAGTTGCAGTAACATCAGTGATTGTTATGCCGAGTCACATTGAGGTTTCCAAGCAACATAACTAGGGTCATCCCTGGTGTAATATAATTTATTTGTTTTCTTTGTTTTATGGACTAATGT